>JAYKAV010000766.1:1724867-1737551 GCA_035582835.1 Phoebastria nigripes
AAAACAATAAAATCAAACCCAAAAAAACCCACAATTGGCTTCTGGTAGAAACAGTCCCAAGCCATACACCTCCCAGCCAAGACAAATAAAAGCTGGAGTCATCTGGATGCAGGAACCTATTATCAAAGATATCATCAACAAATTTGCTTTATAATTAGATCCCACAGGGAAGCCAAGGGATCAGGAGTTTAGAACTGTCCTTCTGCTTGTCCTTTTCATCATTTGATTTATGATCTAACCAATCCTGGCAAATATTTGCCATTAGAGATTATATTAGGTGTTCTTAAAATCACAGTAATAGAACCAATTCTTAATTAGGCTCACTACAATTTGAGAATTTCACTATCATTTGACATTCTTTCAGCCTTGAAGTCTGTCCACAAAGAATAAAATTTTCAGCACCAGGTTAAGCCACCTGCTTGGAAGAGACCTAGAATACACAGCACCTTCCCCCCCCACTTCTTTCTTTTAATCTTATTTTGCATGATTAATCAGATGCATGGTACATGGCTTTCTACAGATTGCAAAGCAAAGCCATTGCTGTCATAAAAAGCTATTTTTGCATAATCAGATAACAAGATTTTACATGCCATTCGTCTTCATTATACAGCTGATGAGCAACTCCCGAGTTGCATGGTTTAGTTCTCCTGCATGCTGATTGGCTATTATAAAAATAAACAAGTTTTGGAGCATCCAAATATTTTGATATAAATAAACAGGAGTTGAAATATAAAGAGGATGATACATAACTCTATTTCAGTACAGTATATACCCTGAAAACATATATATACTAGAAGCAGCAGAAGTTTTCTTTTTTTTWTTATTTTTTTTTTTTCAAAATACACCTTCATTTGAACTTCCTTTCACCTATACATCTAGCAGTTCTTCTGATCAATGTGCATTTCAAAAGATTAAATGTGTGCAGACAGACTTCAAATACTTCCTTGAGATGTGAAAAATAAAATTGCAAAATTCACCATAAATATCTACAGAAATGGAAGAGGCAGCCTTAATATTCTGGAACCTATTGACCACAAGTCCTCTTCAAAGCCTGTTCTAGGGTTGCAGAGGGAAGAATGAAAGTAAACATTTCTGTTAACAGAACCTTACACATTGATGATGAGGCAAACTATTTAGTTTAATGCTACTAACACCTGCTGTAGATACAGCCAACATAAAGCTAAGTATTGAATATTCTTAAAAGGTATGTTTCTCCACAGACACACAAATGTGTGGAGTTTTCATCTGTGTGAACCAAACCCATTAGATATACAAACGCAAAGTTAAGGAATTCCTTGCTCAATTGCTTTATTTCATCTTTTGCCATGTAAGATTTGCATCACTACATGTAAGATAACGCACAAGTGGTTCCTGGGATATCTGGCAGCATCTGTATCATTCAGGCCTATTTATACACACTTTCTCCACAAAAGAAGGTGTTTGAAAACCTTTTCTTTCTAATTCCATTTCCATACATACCTGTTCATCTCTTTTTATCTTCTCCGATTTGCTTTGTGATTTGCCAATATCCTCTCAAGAAAACCCTTGCAATGTTCAGTGCAGCAACTCAGCAGAGGCAGATTTAATCATTGCTGTAGACATAACTTTGTGCAAACTAGCACATCAAAAATTATTTCATTTGTTCATACATCTAAACTATACAACAGGATAATTTACACTTAAACCAACAATCTGAATAGGACTTTCAAGACTATAATTAAAAAAAAAAAAAAAAACCCAAAGTATCACTAAGAAGCAATTACCTCTACTGGCTTTAGTAAAACGTCCTTCATCAGAATGTGAAGTAGTTACTATTGACAACTGCCTGTTCTGGGGCTCCCTAGAATCCATCACCAAAAAGAGAACTGCAGAGCTGAAAGGAACATTGCTTTTTTCAAAAAAGCTTTTCTCTTGTTTTCAGCATAATAGATGAATGAATATTTTTCTCTCACTTCACACAGTTCTGAATTATAAGATGCTCCTGGTCAAACTTTTCCCTCACAGCACCTGTGAACATTCATTTCACCTCCCCAGAGACCTGTTACCACCCTTACAAGCTTTCCTTCCCTAGCTTTATTCTTCTGCAAACTTTGGAATTTAGCCTGAGGAGCTAGGCAAACTTAGATACACCCTCACTCTCTTCTCAGTGGCTTTCAGCCTGTAAGTATGTGCTCCAGWTAAAGGTTATTTTTAACCACAATTAGTTTGCTGTATTAGCACAAACAAGGAAATGGCGTAAGGTTGAATAAGCAGCCAAGTGCAGGGAAAATCCATAAACCAGCATTGCTCAAAATAAAATAAAAAAAAGAAAAAAAAAAATATATATATGCTTCATCCATTTGTCTCAGCATTCTCCTGCATTACCTTTCTTTCTTCCCAGGCTGATTTTCTGATCCATGGCTCAGGCTTTATGTTCTCAGAACTTCTTATGTTTGTGAGCATGGTTTTACCCAGCAAGTCCCCCAAAGTGAGAGATCATGKGGCATCCACAGGCAGAACTCTGTTTTTCACAAGGAGGGCTACAGGTGAGTCATGTGTACAGAGTAGTAGCCAACATAAGACAAGAGGACATCAGCTTACCTTTCAGAGCCACTCCAGCTGGCCAGCTGGTGATCATTCTTAGTATCTTTTTTTATTCAGGAAAAGGCTATCAAAGACCAAGTTTTTCTCTYTCCAACAGTCGAAGTATGTTACAAAGAGAGAGAAAGACAATAACAACATACTTCACAAATTGAACTGGAATTCATATATTAACAGGTATATACACTTATCAGACTTTCCCCAAATAAAACCTGTGGAATAATAGTGTTTCTTACCAAAAAATTTTAATTTTCATCTTTACTTTCTAACAATACCAGAAAAATGGGCATGACAGTACAATGGATATGACTAACAAAAGGACCATTGTTAGGCTGCACAAGTACAGGTGAACACAAAGCATGATTTCCATGCACTTTAAGCATCAAAACATGTTTTCTTCCTTCACTAATAGCTATACCTTTTAACCAAAGAATGTATTTATCTGTATTGCCAAGCCATTCTATATCTATGGCCAATGATGAAATTAAATTTGCTTGCCAGAACACACGTATATTCAGTTGCTCATTTTTTCTTTGCTGTCTCCCTTAATAGAAGTTGAGCCCATGGAATTTGTCAAAAAAATCGTTTGAATGAAAAACCATACACGCTGTGTATGATATTGTGAAATATTTTTTCCTTGTTTCCCTTTCTTCCCACAGCAACATTCATTCTGGCACTGCTCTTCCAAATGACGGCGGATGTCTGGGGCCTTGCAGGTCAGCTTCCTGATGGAAGAGAAAGCAGTGATGTCAAGTCTGGGTATAATTTAAGTGTAACTTGTTCTATTTATGCAGGACCTCTCTTCAAGGCTTGCAACAGAAATTATCAAATTGCATCTAGGCAATCTCTTCCTTCAATAATAAGCCTAAGAGCAGTGGGCAGTTCTCAAAAAGCAACTCTGCCTCAAGAATGGAATTTAATCGGAAACCTGGGTAGAGAGCAAATTCTCCTGCTGCTCTCATACACCCTCTCCAAAAGACCTGTCACTATACCAAGACTTGCATAAACAAAGCCAGCCAGCCACACAGCATGTCTTCCCAAGACTGAACATACACTCATAGGCTAAGGAAAAAACCTACTTGAAAGACTGCATGTAATAGTACCATCTGTTGACACCTACCATGGCCCTGTTATTTACCATTTACAGAGACAGCACCTACAGGTCAACAAGTTTGAGGCTTTGTTGTGCTAGACTTCCTGCAAATATAACAAACATGACAGTCAGCCTCTCTAAACATTTATATATAACACAGAAGCACCAACAGTTACTTACCAATGACTAGCAAAATAAGGGTGCTTTTACAAGTTTTGCATGGAGCAGCTCTTCAGGTGTATTTTTCAAAGTGGGATTTTATGTTTCTAAACACCTAATGTACAACATCGAGGTTGAAATTCCAGATTTGTGTGAAATAATAATTTCTCTTATTTATTATGAGCTTGTCAAAAGAGGGGGGGTTTATTTATAGCCAAGATTACCAGCCAGTAGCTGAGTTGAAACCTTGGCAGGCATCCAGTGAAGATGACAGAGCACAGGGAAAAGAAGCAACCACAGAGGCAGAAATACAGTTGAGGAACAATTCTGACAACACTAGAAAATCAAAGAGGCAGAAGAAAAAATGACTGGCAAAGCAGCATAGAAGGAGTAATAGTCACAAAAAGACTGTGAAGTCGAAGATATAGTCACAATGCCTGGGCAGGTGTCTAAACACACTGCCTGCTAAAATAGGCTCCACTGGTGACACGGTAGGGGCTCGAATATTGGGAGCAACTGCTAATGAAGGGACAATATATGGTTTAACTTTTAGGTTGCCCTGTGCGGAGTCAGGAGTTGGATTCATTGATCCTCGTAGTCCCTTCTGAATCAGGATATTCCATGTTTCTGTGAAAATGGTCATTTCTTGCCTCTCCTCCCTCACCAACACAGCACTTGCTGTCCCCATCTGACTCTCCAGCTGCTTCCCCACATTCCTTCCCAGTTCAACTCCTTTCCTTTTATGCCAAGAACGGCCCAGCACCTACATCCTCAGACAKCAAAATTCAGTTTTGAAAAGCATAAGCCACCTCTAAGAGGACACTTGGAAGGTGATAAGAGAAAACAGAAGACAGAATAACACTTGCACGACAGGAAGATTAGAAAAGGAGAGGTCAAACATCTCTAGGAGACATACTGACGTACTAATGCAAATGTACAAGGCAATAACAAAGTTTTTGGGATATCTTATATAATTCTGATAACATGTTCAATAAAGATGGTGTTCTCAAATCATATTAGGTAAAATGTAGAGATGGACTAGAGAGACAATCAAAGAAGGAAAGACTAAAAAGCTTTTCATCCAGCAAGACTGTGGCTGAAGGGTAAAGAACCTTCTGTGTCCATACCCAAAAGACGGAGAAAGGATTTCTTCAAACTACATGCCAATAATAACATTTGTATACAAATGTACATGAACAAGCTATCAATACAGCAGGAAATTCTAAGGTTTCAAACCACTGTAACAGTGAGGTTTTGGAAAAGCTTTGGAATTAATACAGTGAAGGAAAAAACAAACAAACAAAAAAACCCCCCAGATTAACAACRTTTAGAGTAGAGCAAAAGGAGTTTATGATAGAGATTAGTGCTTAAGAGCAGTGGAACAGAGAAGAACTTCATGTCATTTTCCTTCTCTCCTCCACCCTTCCAGCACATTCTCCATGAGCGTTACCCACCATGATAGCTGAAATCACAATTGTTTGTCTGTCACATAATGAATCACTCAGTGCTCCYCAATATGGATCAGTGCTTCAAGCCATAGTAACTTCATCAAATTAACAACTTTTGTAAATATATATTATAATTATAAGGAAAAAAGACCATATAAAACTGATTTAAACTTCCTGTATTTTTTTGTTTGCTCTCTGGAACAAGAATTCCACTTTGAAGCACATTATGCAAAAAGATTTACTTAGAACTAGTTTATACCAGGGCCTGTCACACCAAGTACCTCCCGTGTAAGCCAACACCATGCTGTGAAAAATTGCTTTTTCTCTGCAAAATGCAAGCATCAGGCAGGAGCTTTATACTAACAAGAGCAGTTCCTATCATGAAACAATTAAGCAAAGACTGATTTGAGCCTTTGTGAAAAAAAAGTTAAAATAAACAAAGCCACTGGACTTCGCTAATCTGATTATATCAAACAGCATGTTATATATGCTCTTTTCAAAACTTTAACAAGCATAAAAATAATTCTTCATGAAGGTATGTCAGTGCAAAAATTATGCCAATTGAAGTCAAATAATTGTAGATCAAGTCCAGAAGGGAAAATCCAAAACATTTCCGTCTTTCGATATCTTCATGAATTGGATTTCAAATTTTAAATGCAATTATTACATTTAGTGCCCCAAAATAATCTGCAGACTAAATGTGGTCCGTGAAAAGTGATCAGTGAATATATTTATGTTTTTAACTGCTGCATTTTCCAGCATAATACAACCCTATTTCCTCAGGTGTTAAACAATGTTTAAAATCTTGTGTTATTATGGAACTGGTAGAGAAACAGGATTGCACTAAAAGGAATAACAGGATGCTAACCTATACATCTTTAAAGACCTGCCTTTGAAAGTACGGTTGTTTAAAAAAAAGTTACATGTGAAAACATTACAAAGAAGAGGGACATGGGAAAAATTATGTTCCCAGTCATTCCACTGATAATTAGAACTGTCTGCACTAAAACCAGTAATGCCAGATATATAGTCAAAAAAACCCAGAATCCGATTTTCTAATTTCATTCACAGGACTTACATAAACATTTGGCATTAACTTGAATGTTACATGAGCCTCCAGAGTTATCAGTCATCCCATATTTCAGTGGAAATACACACACACAAATAACAAGGACAAAGGACAAATAAAGAGATAGTCTAGAATCACACACAGAATTCCTTATGAATAAGTGACCCCAAGGTTTGCAGTTTTTTCTAGACACGTGTATTACAGTAAGTTCCCTTCATGGTCAAAGATCAGTTGTCTACAGACAAACCACACTAAATTAAAAAATAATGATTAAATCTTAAACTGAGCTGTTTTCTCTTTTCTTACTTTGCTATAGAACACATCATCCCCACTATTGCTAAAATGATTAACTGACATCCCCAGTATTTGTGCAGCTGCTTTAGATTCAAAGCACTCAGACATATAAATAAAGCATGATCCAATGTCTTTTTATAGGATATTAAATAAAAAATTTTTAAAAGCCCTGAAAAAAAGAAAAAAAACCACCTCAATTTATATTCAGGATTTGACTCAGAACTATTAAAATCTAAATCACTAGTGCTAAAATTAGGAATACAATTTATTAAAATAATAGCAATATGCTTAAACATTTCACTTAGTTGTGTTCACTCAGCTCCTGTTTGAGACTCTTCCAAAGAAAACAACCATAGGTTTTAACTGAATCAACTATATGATAGAAACAAGGGACAGATGGAGAACAAGACTGTTTCAGTGCAGTCACAGATGGAGGAGATTGTAAATAATATCTTCAAGATATTTTACACCACTCTGTATTTTGAGTAAACAATGACATAAGATACCAAAAGGCTATCACTGTTGTTGGTAGAAGTAACAGTTTCTATTTGAAAAACTATGCTAGCATGCTATACTTGAAACACTTCACCTCAAAACAGTTTTAATTTCTGAAATGCCCTCATTCCTCACTTCCAAGAGATCGGTTTCAGTAACTACTGGGTACAGTAGCTCAATCTAAACCAATGCCAGATTGATCAGCGATAGATTCCTAGCAATTCTCTAATCTGCTCTCAAACGGAGGAATGCCAACAGTACTGGCCAAATAATCGGATGGACATTCTCAAGAAGTTACATTAACAAATATTTACTACTTTAAATGAAGAGACCATATGATCCCACATGAGGTGAATCAAAGTAGTAAATGAGTTTAGCTCAGCTACAAAACAAAACTAAACTCTTGAGTCGCACCAGTTGTAGATTTTAATGCAATATTTTTCTATGTCATATTGCTAACCATGCCTAAGGTATTTACTGGGAAAGGGTATGCAGAAGTTTTCTCTCACAAATCATCATGGAGCAAAAAAATTACCAAAAGTGAATGCAGCTCAAATGAGGTTAATAATAGTGGTTCTTTCCAGACAAAATTTGTAATATTAACTTCTTTTTTCATAAAAGACAATATAGTAGTTATATAAATATGAATGCTTAATACTCTGTCTACAATGAAGCGTTAATTTCAAGGGATTGTCATTAAYGTTCATTCTAAGCACCTAAAAAGTCTTCTTCAAAGATTATACAGTATCTTTTTTTTAAGGAAAAAAATCTATTGGCTTTACTAACTAAAAATGCAAAATGCTGGAGCCTTGAACTAAGATTAATTAAGTTTAATTAAGCAAACGGTTGTAATCTATACAGATTTAATATAATAGATTTAATTTAAAATTAAAGCAATGCTACTCAGGTTCATGATGAAGTGTGCTATAAATATATGGTACAAATCAATATCGAAAATTCTGTGGTCCTTTTAATTTCTTTTCCTCTAAGAGAATAGAGCACTACTACCTGCTTATACCTGTATTACAGAAATCCGTTCCTGTAACTAACTGTTCAGCTATGTGCCACAGAACTGAGGAGGTAACTGGTCCAATTTAGTGTGGAATTTTGTTGGGCACTGTTATAAAATTCACTTTGGGCCTTTTTCAGCATTTAGGAAAGATTTTTCCTGAGAACTTATAACATAGACCTAGGAGAACAACTGGCAAAGGAAAGACCTTCCCCTACGTATGTTTTACTTAGGCTCTTATCTGCTTTTCCCAGTCTCCTCCAGTCTCCAGTAGCCTAATCTACAGTAGAGTATTTGTAAATGAATGTTTAAGATATAACTTCCTTGTCTAAATTTGACTTTTTTTTGAAAGAGTTATCTAGTTTTCCCATAGCACAGGTACCAGTTTGAGACTTTACTAGGCAGAGGGYAAGCACCCATTTTTACCCCAGTAGCAATATTACCCACCTTCTATTGCAGTCCCTGGAATTCTACCCAAGAGGTCTCTATGCTCATGTAATGCCAGCTGCCTCTACACTATGCATCAATAGCTCTGCAGTAGTACCAGCTTTTATGCTTCACCTTCCCCTAGAAGGGCATCGTTATTTGCTGCAATATCTATTGGCCGGCTTTTATCCTTACCAAGCTGCATTATTTAGTACTTAGTCTAAGTGCTACCCTCCTGTCCTTGATTGCATTGACCATTACCCATCAGGGATGAATGTCAGATTTTAAATATTTACACAGGTTTACACCAAGGGTCTAACTCCTACTAAAAGAGCAGAGAAAAGCGAATCCCATCGACTCTGCACGACACTGGATTACATGTGGGATCCCATATATTGGGCAAAACTCTGTTGACCCTAATGCAAGAAGAAACAAATTAGAGCATCTCAGGTGGCTTCCCATGGTTGTACTGAGAGCCATACACGCTACATATGTGCTATATGAAAAGCACAAAGGAGCCTAAAGACACTTTGCTCTTCCTCACACAATTTCTCAAGACAGTGTTATGCCCTTCTCCTTCCTCATAAAATCTGACAACACTGGCATTTGAACAGCCAATAAGTATTAACTCCTACTCCTGTGAAATATGCCATGGTACCTTAATAACATTCTTCATTAAGACAAGTTTCTCTGTGGGAGAGCATCTCTGGAGGGTAGCATGAGATGTTCATGCCACATCATGATTTCTGTTTGATACCAGGTCTGATGAAACCATAGCCCCARCTTTGGCTGTGTCTACTTGACCGAGTAGTGAGGACTAATAGCAGCAGATCTGCAGAGTAAATCCAAAGATGCTAAGGTCCCGAGATCCACAAAATACACACTTCAAGAGCATTTTATTTTGTATTTTAGTCCTGTGGATCATCATCCGAAATGATGAAAGTTGCATGCTCTACTTCATGATGTGGAGCAAAGAATGGTAGATGGGAASGATCAGGAGATTCATTTCGAAAGCATAACCAGTCCAAATGAAAACACTATTGTAGGCACACCCTTTGACTTCTTATTCAGAAAAATCTAGGCTTAGCATTCTGTGCACTCTTAACATTTGCCTCCTGAAGAACTTGCATAATTAATAAAATTTCAGATTGCTTTTCCTCTTCTCWTTCCTCTTGTTTGGCTAGCCATAGATCCTCAAGATCTGCCATGATAAATGAAGTGTAATATTTATTTCAATGGATTTCACACATTTTTTTAAATCACATTTGCTTTGGTTTAGAGAATGAAATATAAATATTGTGTCAAAAGACACTCTGCATCTTTTAGTCTAATTAACTAGAGGTAGTTAATTTTTGGTTCATACACTGAGGTGCAGAGTAAAGTTCTCAAAAATTGATACAGTAGTCAATGAGATGAAGTAACAATCTGATATCATGTAATTTTAATTGATTTATGCTGCAGAATTATACAGAATCACCTTCATTCAAGATTAGAAATAAAATAAACATTAAACAAATAACTGCAGTGACACTACCTCTCTGACAACTGTTATTGTATCAATGGAGTTTTTTGTGTTAAATAAAGTTAATAACTGTATCACTGATATTAGTACAGTAGATCCATTATTTGAGAACGATCAATTTTGCAAACTCAAAAAAGTACCAGTGTGAGGGGGAAGCACAGGAAAGGGCACATAGAACAGGGAAAGACTTGTTACTTCTCATTACTTACTGAGCAACCCATAAAATGGAGAAAGTAACACAAACAGCTGGATAAGTATACCATTGGTTTGTCCTTTAATTTAAGCCTCACATAAATTTGACTCATTTCTAAGCCTCCTTTCAGTGTTAATTTTTTCCACAGTTGTCTCCTCTGATAGCCACTCTCTCTACAATAATCTGTTTTGATCATCTAATGCAACAGGTTTTTCCTACAATTGCAAATTATGTCAGTATAATGTAATTCATTTTTATTATTTCTTACTCAAAAGATATAATCCCAGGAGACAGTTGGATACTCGCTGCTTTAATCACCAATAAAAATGGTAAGAATTAAGCTTTCAATTCATCCTTTATACAAATATAAAAATATTTGTCTAAAAAGTCTTCAAAGGTCAACTGTTATTTTTAAATATAATGCGATGTTATTTCTTGATTTATATTATGAAAGCAGTAACTAATTTTCTGTGACACTAAATGGAGTTATGTCATGTACAATTTGGGCCCAATGGATCGTTAAAAATAGCCAATGAAAATTCACAAATATTCATGAACCAAGTAAAAAACTGAAATCTTGATCAACTATTCTGCTGAAACCTACACGCAGTTATTTTCACAGCTAAACAGACCATTTTTCCGATAAGCAATGTTGATATCTGTATGCATTTTATGGCTTTAAAACATTCYATAATCACATTTTCTGCAATGGAATTTGACTGTTTAATCCTAGACAACATAATTAGTCAGCAGCTAATATTTTGGTAAGTGGGGAAAGATATGTCATTTAGTTAAACCTCACATCAGAGAAGGAACCAGTTCTGAAAACAGAACAGATAAATGTAATAAACATAATATTAAAATTTATTAGCAATTAGCAAATAAAAGCAATGGACCATTCAGGCTTAGAGGTCCTCCAGCTGAAGTCCTGGGGCTTAAATATAGGTAATAAAGACTAGAAGCAAAAACATACCAATTGACATTTTACCTTATACACTTGTTAGTATTACTGTGGAATAATCAAATGACTAATCTCCAAGTAGTCGTGTTTCTATGTGCCAAATAAAGAGCTTAGTCCCTTCTTCAGTTTATTAATCCTGTATAAAACAGCAACTGTCTCCCAAGATTGAACTCAATGCAGAAGCATTTGCAAGCATTTGGAAGTTAAAACAGAAGAGTGAGAGTGGTTAAACATCTTCAGAACTTACCCTTATTTTAATGGTTTCATAAAGTTGAAAATATAAAATCAGTCTGTTTGCAAGTTTCAGTAAGTTCCATTCAAGCCTACTTGACCTGCAGTCAGGAATAGGTACAACATTCATTCAAGAGGAGGAAGCAAAAAGGGAGGGTGTTTTGGTTTGTTTGTTTGTTTGTTTGTTTGTTTAAAAAAAGCAAACAACTATTAAAAAAAACAAACCACAAAAAGAGAGCACTGTTACTGGCTATTTCCCTATAAACTCTTCCTAATTACTAAGTTAAGAGATTACTTTGTTGGCAACTGCCTGATAGCTTATTTCTGTAATACTCCCTCAGTTAGGCAAAAATCACTGAGAACATGTTAAAAGAGTTCTAAAASATATTTTTTAAAAATACATTTGAACACCAGCGGTTACAGACATTTAAGAGGAAGAGAGAATATTTACGTAAATACAACCAAAATTTAATTGGATAAAATCCTGACAGTTTCTTATAAAGACAGATGATTTCCCCTTTCCCATTGAGTAGTCTGTGTAACTCAGGTTTATGGTGGTGAAAAGTTCAATACACTAAATCCCTGCATGATTAACAGACTTTGCTTAAGCAATAAAAATATGTTTATGTAACACAGCTATTCCTATTGAATCTATTTCAGTTTCAGACTTCTGTCATTTTTTGAACATGTTCTTATTACAACTCTAAGAACTTACAGTTTGGAGTCCAAAACATGCAAACATTAACAACATTGGTTCCCTTAATCAATTTGGTATATACAAACATTGTATATCTCATGTTGCTACATATCAAATGGATCAACTACCTCATCTAATGTACCTTGACAAACTAAAAACTGATCTTGTACCTTTACAGGTCACATATCCATTTATTTGAGGTGTAAACGCTTACTGCTTTGAATGATTTATCAGCAACATGAGGGAAGATGCACTATGTTTCACAAGACTAAATGGGAGTTCAGAAAGCAGTAGCTCCTAAGCATTTTCCCATCTCTTTTGTTGACTCACTGTCCTGGTTTCAGCTGGGACAGAGTTAATTTTTTTTCCCTAGTAGTTGGTATAGTGCTATGTTTTGGATTTAGTATGAGAATAATGTTGATAACACACTGATGTTTTCAGTTGTTGCTAAGTAGCCTACTAGTCAAGGACTTCTCAGCTTCCCATGCTCTGCCAGGTGCACAAGAA
>JAYKAV010000756.1:7806-42937 GCA_035582835.1 Phoebastria nigripes
GATTGGACATTAGGAAAAATTTCTTTACTGAAAGAGTGGTTAAACATTGGAACAGGCTGCCCAGGGAAGTGGTGGAGTCACCATCCCTAGAGGTATTTAAAAGACGTGTAGATGAGGCACGTAGGGACATGGTTTAGTGGGGCTTGGTGGTGTTGGGTTGACGGTTGGACTTGATGATCTTAGAGGTCTTTTCCAACCTTAATGATTCTATGATTCTAGTTGATTTTTTTAGAATAAAAAGGTGCCAAAAATCCTGTAGTGGACAACAATTGAACTAGAAGGGGAAAACTTCTTCCTGGTTTTCATTTTGTCACTATCTTCTCAGACAGAGTTAAAGTTACCCACTTTCAATAATTCTAGCAAGAATGTTTCCCATATCCATGCAAATGCCCTTTTCTTGTGAATCTCACTAAGCTTCTGTAATTAACTTTCTCTCACAGCAGCAAATTTGACAGACTAATTAAATGTTTTGCAAAATGGATCTTTTTTCCAATTTGAATTGTGTTGTGTTTCAGTTTCATCCACTATTCTGACAGTGTATAAAGAAGCATTTGATTTATCTTCTTTATCTCATCCTCCTTTAAATTTATGTTCATACAAAGCCTGACTTACCCACCAGTTGCATTGATTAGCAGGAATTGCATTTTCAAAATCATATAGATTAAACTTTCTCAAAATACACAACGGATTTAGAAAGTCTTACCTGCAAATAATCTTTTGTTTTGTTTCATCCTCGTGAGCGGCTTTCTGGAGGTTTTAGCTCCTGAGACACCATCACAATCCATAGGAAGAAGACAGTGTATTACGTCATCAACTTTTACAAACAGAGGGTTTCTCAAAATGCCAGTTTTCAGTAAAATTCTTCTGCTTGTTTGCTTTCAGTGTAAATAGTATTGCTGTTTATACTACTATAACCATAACACACATGACTAAGACAGTAAATACTGTTCTCTTAATCTCCTCTTCTGCTAATAAACAAAAGCATCTATGTTTCTTTTAAAATCTACTACTTAACTACATGGTATACACACTACTGAGAGCCCTTCTCACACTTAACAATGCAGGAAATATGTCAGGTGCAGCAGTCAACAGGGGAAACAAAATGCTTATTTGAAGAGGTAAACACAAAACAAAATAAACTGTTGTGTAAATTATTAACCATTTGCTTCAGAGCTTTGCTGTTTTTACGGATATAGGCTATGATTTTCTCACCTGGGGATTCACCTGAGATTGTCAGAAGAAGCCTATAAATGCAAACTGACCAAATACATGTGACCTGACCTCAGATGTATTAGTAAAATTAGATTTCATGAGGATAAGTTCCCCTTTAAATGGGAACTGTCTATATCTTTTAAGTCAATAAACTCCCTCAGGCTAACACGACCTCTACTGCTCAATCTTAAATTCTTCACTTGAACTTCAGAGACAAGGGATATGAATTACCACACAGATGAATAATGATTATTCACCACAACCATCTTTCCTAAAAAACAAGTTGTCTCACTGGACAGGACATAAATATTAATAAAAGCCATTGTTACAGGAATCAGTGGCAAGATCAGAGAAGTGAGAAGTATCCACAACCTCTGTAGCAGAGCTTGCCTAAGGGGAAATGATACTACCTTGGCCATGATGAATCTGTGTATCTATGATAAAGGTAGAAAGTAAATCTCAGTATTCAAAAAGGGACTAAATTAAAAGGGTTACTGATATTGTCTGGTGTAGTTTGCATTTGTGGGGCAACAATTTACCTTACCACATCCTCCATTTTAGAAGTAAAATGGAGTTTTAAACAAACAGAAAAACCAACAATCCTTTTGTTCAGCTGGTTGGAGGGCAAGGAGGACTTCTGCTTGAAAAGCCAGGGTATGTTTAAATAGCACCTCTAATCATGCTAGGTTTAGCACAGCAAGGCACACATTGCACCTTGCACAGATTGCAGCAGAAGGAGCATGAGCAAGTGGCTGTCCATTGCCCTTCATCTCCTCCCATCACATTCTTGCCTCTTCTTCTCTAGGCTCTGGATCCTGGGAAAAATTTGGAGCCTTCTCAAGCTGAAATACAAGTTAAGAAATTCCCTCAGCTCCCCACTGCACCAAATATCTCCTCCCCCCTCTCCTTCTCAAAATGCTCACTAATACAAAGATAGGCCAGAGACACTTACAGGTTTCCCCACAGGAAAATAAAACACTCCAGCAGGAGCTATTACTGAATACCTAAAACTGATTGACAAAATATTCTTCAGGGAAGTGGAAGACCCAAGTTTAAATCTTCTCTGTCTTGTCTGATCCAGGTATTTAATCCCAAACTTTTAAATCTGAATCAGTTCTGGGACTGAATCTTCCCTTCCCTACACCTGGATCTGTGTGATGTAGTGTATAACTGATACAAGTCTGAATAATTCTGGAAAAAATGAAATACTGGTTATCAAAAGATTTACAATTAAAAAAATTTCCACCTCTAATCACAGAGTTAGGATCATGCCCTGTATGCWTGCTATTGTCTAACTCCCTTAGCCCCACAAACTAATAATTTATTGTGAAAAATATCTTTTTCAAGTCTCATTCTTTGCTAAATCTGGAGAAATAAATGGCAAATTGTGTCTTTATGCCATTAGTAGGTACAGAAGAAAGCTGGACTTTTCTGTCCTCTCCATACTGATGATACCGCTGATTTGCACATGCTGGATGCTATGCTGGTTTGGAAGGTGAAATTTTAAAAGTAATATGTACTGTTATATGTTCTGGGTAGCTCTCCAGGGAGGAGGGATTCCAACAGAGATGGCATCAGAGAGTTACGAGCATCTCTAAGAATCAGAAATTTATTCTAACAAGAGTAAAAGTACTGGGAAATGGGATAACATTAGAAAAGACCAAGTACCTTTGGATAGTAATACGCAAAACTAAAAAGTATGTGTGAGTCTGGATAAAATTTTGGACAGCTGGAAGATCAACYGTAGTTAGCAGTATGATATCAGGCGAGGTAGTGAGCAAGAGACACTATTACTTCTATGCCAGTTTGACAGAGTCATGAAAGCCAGTACGCTCTGATAGAAGCAGGTCTGTATTTCAAGGGCACCTACATCTCATCTCCCTGGTAATCTCAGACTCTTTTGGTAGTCTGAATTAATTTCGTGTCCATTACTGAGTTGCGTTTAAGCTCTGGTGTGCTGTTCATTCAGCTGTATAATTGTAAGAAACATCTGATATCAGTCAGAGTGCCTCGGTGTTACGTCCCAGTAATGACACTGTGTCAGCTGTGTGAAGCTATTGGCAAACATAGGATGCTTGCAGCTTTGTTGCTGATGATCCCTCGCCACGGAAAAATCTTCCTGTCCTAAACTTTGTTCCGAAAATCCCATAAATTTTTTCAGCTTCTTCTAAAGACTAGACAACTTTTTATCAATTGGAATAGCATTTCATTACCAGGAGTTCAGAGGGGAAGAAGGGGAAGGGAATGTTTTCACTTAAATGAGTTTGGCATAGGTGGAGAATACTAAACTACAGGGTGTTTTAAAATGAAAAGAAAAAAATTATAGAGCAGAATATGGGAAACCTTCAGAGCCTGTAAAACCACTACAGCAGGAATTAGAGGTTTGATAAAACTAGCATGTTATTTACTTCATGAACTTAACATTTTGCAGTACAAAAGGATTCATGACTAACAGTAAAAAATATCTCAACAGGCCTGGCAACATGAAATTATATAACGATATGGGTATATAGGAGTAAAATGCTATTGGAGTCATGATTTATACAGATTTTGGTTTTGCATAGACAAAATGCTTTATATAAGTCCACTTATAAATGGGGACAGCATGCCACAAAAAGCTTTCATATGGACAGAGTTCTGATAAATGCTCGCCTGTGTTTAGTTTGTTACTGCACCATGACTCAATACCTACAGATGAATTATAAAAGCCAGATATATAATAGGAGAAGGATGAATGAACACACAAAAAATATTATCATGCATAAATGTAATTTAAGGAGCTTAAAAAAGACATAGCTATCATAATTGTAGTGTGCAGTAAGCCAGGTCTGAGTATTGGAATCATAAATTATTATGATTTTTGTTCCTAAATATTTTCAAATGTTCCTTAACTGTTCTCAAATAAAAATATATAAAAGTAATTACTTTACATACAACATCAATAGTACAGATGCCTGGATTTGGTCCAAAGTGATATTCAATTCAACAAAAGAAGTCTGTACAAGACTTCCTTATTTCTGAAGCCCTGATCCCAGCTCTTGGGGCTAAGACTGTTGGTACTTCTGTATGCCAGATACTGCAGGCACTCTTGCAAATGACCCACTGATACGAACTTCTCTGTGCTTGTATCCTTCTACTGTTACTAACTTAGGGAAAATATTAAAGCAGATGTTCAAAATACTTTTTTAAAATTAATTTTTATTCTGTATACAAAGGAGTAAAAATAAAGTTTTTGGGAAGAAAAAAAAAATTAAAATGTTGGCATTTCCCACAGGGCAAAAATTATGAATTTCACTCAGAAATGCAAGTATTTCCAGTAGTGGACAAAACCCTCATCCAACCTGTTGCAGTTGACTCCCTAAGAGAAGAAGGTTGGACTAGATGAATTCCAGAGGTCCCTTCCAACCTTTTTTTAAGAATTATTATTCTACATCATAAATGTGAAAAATGTAAGTATAAATATTTGCCCAAATGGCTGTCAGCAGGGAGCCACAGTAAAATCTAATACATAAGTAAATATTTTCTCCGTGACATACCTTTTTGCATTTACTGTCAAAAATTTTCCATAGACAAAATCAAAGATTTTAGATTATGGACACACAGTTTACCAATGTTTTATTTAGAAGAACTCTCCCTATTTGCCAATTGGAGACCAAAGTGGCAAAAACAAGTGTTAGAAGAAAAATGGAAGAATGAGAGCTGAGACCTAGTACTGAGAAGGTAGATTGAGCAGATGAATCTGACAGAGAAGATACTAAAGTTAAGCTGAGACACACTTCAAAGAGAAATTTTAGAGAGAGTGAAAAAAGGGATCAAGTAGAAATTTGTATTAAAAAAATAATGCTTTTTGGAAGCATTTTGAATGGGTTTAAAGGAAGTGAGTTGGGAGCAAACAGTTATCAAGGCATGAGACAATAACATTCTTCTGAGGCGATTAAGCATTGCCTATTCTTTTCTCCTTACAGTTGTCTTTTTGAGTTGTTGTGAAATGTTGAATATTGTGTAGACAATTAACCTTTTTGATGAATCCCTAACTTCTGTAGTTAAAATTTAGTCCTACCTTTCCAAGTTTATAATGGGCAATGATATCTTTTTTTTTCTTTTCATTTTTATTGTATTTTATATGAAACTGTAATAAATTTAGTGTACCAGATGCACTTGCATTTCCATAATAGTTTTGCAGATGTTAATGCCAGGTATAATACAAAAACAAAACATAGATTCAATACATGGGGATGGATCTGCTGTCTGCTCTATTCACTTACATATGCAGTTGCAGTAAGCATAAAAGAGAGTTTGATCCAAATGTTTTACATTTGCATTGAATTTTCCATAAATTCACAGAAACCCACTCATTGACCTACCTGGTTTTATTTCTTGTTAATCTATGGTTACTATTTCTTCATCCATTTACTAGTTAAAATGAGGAAACATTATTGGCGTTTCTTGCAGTTCTCGTCTCCTAGCAACAGAATTTCTTCTTAAAATGACCCCTTGTCATTTTCCATGGATTGTGTAAAGCTCTTTTTACAGAATTCCGATATATCTTAGCACTAACTTAATTTGTATGTTTGAATTTTTATCAAAAGATCAATTTAGTTCCTGAATTGGCCAAGTGACTATAACATTAGGTGTAATAAAAACTTAGCTCTTTACCACATTAGCATTTCAATAATGTATTTAAATCAAGAAGTGAGGAAAAAGGGTGTTCCTTTGAAAATTTACTAAAAAGTCATTTTGGCAATATGTTTTTAGGCATGCTTCTGAATATCTATTTACAGGATGGTAGAAATTATTGTTTCTCTGCAGTTTCACATAAGGTCAGGTCAGCTTAATTGAAGACCCTAATTCTTGGTCTAGAATAACATCTTGCTAATATATCAACACAGATATCACTAATGCTTACAAATGCTGCAAGAAACATGCTGTTCCCAGAAGTGCCTTGGAAGACCCTGCTGGCAGTCATTGTGGAGCAACTTGACAGGCATCTCTGCCTGGAACAATCCCAAAGGTGTACTGTGTGGGCTAAGTAGAGCTCTGCTCCCTTGCTGCATAAAATCTTATGTTTAGAATGAAATAAAATTATGGAAAATCAAGATGATGAGCCTCTGACAATAAACTATGGATTTGATATACAGAAATTTGTAACCTATGCTATGGTACAGTAAATTCCAACAGGGACTCACTGACAGTAAGAGGTTAAAGAGTTAGGCACAAGGTGTTAGTGAGTTCAAGCTAAAATTTATCCTGGACCCTGCCCCTCCTTCACCCTGCATAAGATCCCTGAAGTACTGAAACAGTACTAATTTTCTTTTTTAACTGATAATTGTGTAAAAAAAACTAAAGAAAAAAGTCTGTGTGCTCAAGCACTAACCTTTTGAAACACACTTCCTGTGAGTGTTAAGAACAAGATTTATAAGAAAAGTAGTCATCCAGTAGATTTACAAAATATGCAATAATTAAGTGACACTTGAACTAAATGCATGCAAGTTTGTATATTCCTAACTGTCTTTCTTTTAAAATATGTCCTTTTTTTTTTCCATTGACACTCTTTGGCCTAATAAAACATATTACTTCTATCTAATTTAACTATATTTTAACTGTGCTTAATATGAATGCTTCTTTTGCTTTAAACATATCCTTAGGCCATCAGTACAACAACAGTAATGTTAGATCATTTCTGACAAATTCCATCCAATAACTTACAAACACTAAATTGACTAATAATCTTGATATTCAGCTTTGCCCTATTGTACCAAATACAATAGCCTCAGCCCTTAAAATAGATTGAAAATTCTTCAGGACGGGCCTGATATACAAAAAAGGCCGAGGGACAGTTCCAGCAGACAAATATATTGGTATTCCTCTCTCTGTCATCATTCCCCCACCATGCTCTTCTTCCTGTACAAGATAAGAAGGACTACCAAGAGAAGGGCACCTTTCATTCTTGGTGTCACTTGGCGCAAGGCTGCCCTGGTGAAGGAGTCGGCACAAATCACCTAGAGGATCTGTGTATCACTTTGTTTAAGCTGAGAGTGTGTGAAAACAAATATCCTGTATTTAATGCACTAAAAGGAAGAAGAGACATTGCACACTTGGTGATTGTTTTATGTTGGTGTTGTATCAATCTTGCTACATGATGATGTGACTGTCATTTATTGTAGTAGTGAGCTTTGCTCAAGCTATATGACCCTTTAAACAGTAATGGAACTAATTAATTGAACTAATTAATTTCAGAAGGACACACAGAGAGAGAATTTCCCAGTTAACATGCAGGCCTTACCAGATGTTGTCATCTGTCCATTACTTAATGGTTTATGCACAGAGCTGTTAGCTATCATTTGGAAAAAGGGAATTCCTATGGAGTAAAGATTAAATCAAACAGCTTAGAGTGAGTTTTCCTCTAAGAGGTATTGTCATTCTTCCAGAGGCTCCTGTCTGCTTTAACTTCTGTACAAAATGCAGATGGTTTTATTTTATCTACTTTGGAGGCCCCTCAGTTCACACATATGTGCTCATAAAATTGCTTTTGGTGATTTGTGTGAGCTTCCCCCATTGCATATATCAGCATTTAATATCTGCTTGTTAAGGGGGGGGGGGGGAGAAAAGAAGAGCATAAAGAACAGAAAGAATAAAGGCTGGATTAAAAATGAGTTACAAGAATATCTGTCTTTCATATTATGTATTTCACAAGACTCCACCTTATCTTCCATACACCTCTGAAGGTAAATCCAAAACAATGACAAGCATCAGGGATCATATTGGCTAGAAAGTTCCTGATAGCTAGACAGTTTTAAACAACAAGCTGCTAAATGCTTTGTCCTGTGCCTCCAACCTGAGGAGTAGACTGAAGAGGATACGGTTCCAGTTTTGACATACAACTGTGTTTACAAATGGATTCAGAAGTGTAGAAAGGAAAGAGAAAATTCAAGAGATGTTTCTGGGTTCTTGTTGCTTATGAAGCCAGTTCTTTCATCCACATATTCAGGGCATTTGTCTTATTCTGTGCAAGTCCCCTTGAAAGGAAACATTAAGGATTTTGACAGAAAAACTGAAAAGAATGGGATAAAAGAAAATAGAGCAGATTTCTTAAAATATAATTTGGTGTTGACCAATGGCCTTTGTTCTCATTTTTCTTCTACATTCAGTATTAATACACACACACATATGCCATACAATATAGATATTTCTCCACGTTATAGCTGGATGATTTTGCATCAGTGTGATCCTCCAACTTGTGGTAAAAACAATTGGAAAACATTAATTCAAATCTATTTCAATTAGCAGGATTTATTGCCATCATATATAAGCAATAAAATGTGTACATAACCTGTCAGCCTAAAATATAGTATGGAGACTGCATTTCATCCAATATATGTGCGTTACATGTTATGTGTCATAGTTTGTTTGATTTTGTCCATTTTCCTTGCTAATGGGCAATACAGATAGATTACCCCACAGGTGCTAGCGTAACCTATGGAGTCACAAGGGAAGGAAAATAAAGGTGCACAGATGCTTTCTTTGCCCCTAACAGTGTATCTAACCGGTAATAGAGCCAATATGGGAAAGTAAGTGCTTTAAAACTTTAATTTGACAACATGACCACCATTATTACTTATCCTGTATTCACTTAGAAATAGCTTCCATATTTTCAGGGATGGGTCAATACTTAATACTTTTGCTTCAAAGTAGTCTTTACTCTCAATTTACGCTCAAACTAGTGACTAGAGGCCATTTCCTTAGGTTACATTTTTCCTAGTACACATAAATGGCATGGTTGTATTCTTTGTCTATGAGCAAAAGTAGTAAGCAAATACAGGATTTCTCATGAATAATCTTGTGATTAAAAAAACTAAACAAACAAGACTGTTTACTTCAAATGTGTTCATAACCCACTTGCATTCACTAAGGTTTCTGCACCATATGCTTTTCCGAACTAATGTGCTCAGAATACACTGATGATTCAGTTTAATTGATTTCTGGAGTTTGAAAAATCCTAGACAAACGGTATCCTTTACAAAACTGTTTTTGAATCCCAAATAGTATGGAGCTCGGTAACACTGCTCTGGGGGGAAAGGCAAGAGGTAGCCTACTTACAAATTCCATAAAACTGAACAGCCTTGGATCATTTCTGAAAAACCCTTTTCTTCCAGATCATTAACAGAGGAGACCAGGCTAGGGTTTTTTTGTTTGTTTTGTTGTGTTGTTTTTTGTTCTTTTTTTTAAATTTAATGTAAAGTCCTCTTCCATTTAAATTTTTTCTATAAGCATACCTGTTTCTGGAAAGACTGTGTGTTGGTTCTTCATCAGCAATCTGGCCAGTGGGACAGACTGTGCCTTAGCAATCTCACTAAAGAGAAAGATGAATAAACTGGGGAGAGTCCAGCCAAAAGCCACAGCAATGGCTCTGGGGCACATGATGGAAATGCTGACTTTGCTTAGTGTGAGGAAGGAAAGGCTAATGGGGTATGTCTGCAATCTTTCACCACTCAAGGGATAGCTGTTATGGAGAAGATAGAGCCAGACTCTTCCCAGGGGTGCACAGCAAAAGGGCAACAGGCCCAAGTATGCAGTGATGCTGTATAAGAAGACAGTTATCCCCATGGGCTGTGGCAGAGCAATGCAACAGGCTGGCCAGAGAAGCTGTGGGTTCTCCATTCTTGAAGATTTTCACAACTCGACTGGACAAGGCTTTGACTACTCTCTCTAACTTCAGTGTTGGATCTAAATTTGAAGTTGGCCATGCTCTGAGGAGGAGGCTCGACCAAATGACCTCCAGAGGCCCCCCTCCAAACTCAATTATGCAATGATTCTGTTGAAAGTGTTTAAATTTAGAGCACAGTCTTTTGGTATATGATAAGTTAGACAGATCAGGGATTTGAATTTCATTTCACATATGCCAGATAACAACCCTGCGCCACTGAGAACAGAGTTGTTCAAGGTAATTATATGTAAACGAATTTTTAACCACCCTGAATTATCCGCTTTAACTGCTCAGCCTGGAAAAATCAACAAGTGAGATTAGTCATTTTTCTTTTTATTTTCTGCTCTCCCAGCAAATTATGTAGGTTTTTTCAGCTTTGTTTTTCTTTTGTTTTTCTAAGAAGACTAACCAAAGCCCTCACAAAGCTCATCTCTTCTGAATCTGACTGGAAGTTCAAAGTCCAGTCATATTAGACCTTTAGCTTTTAGGCCTTTCCTTTTGCAGGAACAACAATATTTGCACCTTGATGGCAATGCAGCCGAACCCTACCTCTTCACTGTGGGAACACAGCTGCTAATATTTTTRGTGTAGACACAACCTGAATGCCTCCCGAATGAGAAGATGTCAACAGAGTTTAATGAGCATTAGATCCAATCTACAAACACTTAGGTTCATGGTTAGACTTTCTGAAATGGGAGTAGCGTCATAGTGTTACATCTGAGTATTCCTGACACACATGGTTGAATAAATGCACATGTTTTCCAGCACTGGACCTCAGGTTGCAGTCTTTACCAGTTACTGATTGTYTCTTTGCCAACCAAATTCTTCATTCATTAAAATAGTGATGAATTAAAATGTGACAGAAGGAGGAAGGAAAGTGAGTTAATAAAAGTTCACACTTCAAAATATAAAATACTGGGTTTATATATTTATATTTATACTATTATAAATCATACTTATTTGTAAATACCTATCAATACTTATAGATATTATTACAATAACAAATATGATGATATAACTATTACTATAATATTTATAAATTATGTTTATATATTTATATTATTTAACACTGCTGAATKAATTATGGTAACTCTGTATTTGCAACAGTTGCACTTCCAGCAAAGATAATGATGGAAGGATAGGAAATGTACTTGCAAATGTTATTGTCAATGCACAATTTACAGGAGGATTTTGTATTCTCCTTGTTAAATGTGCCTGAAAACAGGCATGCTACTGCCTTTCCACTGTGTGGATTTCAAAAGAGGTTTGGATTTTTCTTTTAATTGTCTTTATATGAAGGGAACATGTAAAAGATAACAGGAATTATGATCAAAAGGAGAGCTGTGGTTTTTTTCTCAGCAATAGCAATCACTTTCTACTGCAAAGCAGATGACTGCTTTATAAGTCTTTCACCTGTTAAAAACTTGGATTATGGCACCAAGGCTCTGTTTCTAAGCCTCATTTTTGCTAGTTTATTTCATCATAGCATGTCTCAGGCAAAACACGTGTTGCATATTTAAAAAAAAAAAAAGACCAGTGCCATTCCCTGAATCGAAGGGGAAAGATTTGTGGAGATTCAAAGGACAGGATGATTGCTTCTATTATCTACTGTTTGCCATCTTGGTTAATTGGTTGAGACACAGGAGAGGGATGGATTGGCAGGTTATCTTTTCTGCATAGGGCCAAAAAGTACTGTATCACTGAAGGGATCTATATAATCTGAATTAGACCCCAGGGATCTGATCCATCAAGTTAAGTGACACCACCATTTTGTGTAGAAAGTTGCATTTGTAGCTCAGTTTGCTGTTATTCTGAGAAATTACAGGCATACAAAAAGAAATGCATATTGAAATAATTTTCAAGTGTCTATTATATGTCATTAATGTGTGATTAAAGAGTATCTAGTATTTACCCACCTCTTCTCTTCCTCCTTAACTATTAGTTGGGCTAAGAGACTACCGGCTGAGCTCAGAGGGTCAGCGATAGAGGCAGAGGTGGAATGGCATGCTGGGCTAGATTCTGCTGAGGATATGATATTCAGTGTGAATTTATTGCAAGTTACTCTTCTTCCCAGAGTCTCTTACTTTAATATTGTCTTTTTAGGATGTTGAATTTTCTCCATGTCTTATTAGAATCCCAAGGCTTTGTTTTCTAGTCCTTCAGTAATTTGGTAATTCTGTTTTAAAAGGCCATACTTATCTTTAGTAGATTTTCCACATAGAAATTATTTGTGTCTATTTTTCTTTTAGAATGTCTATTTTCTAAATAAACCTGGTACTCATTAATAGTTAAGCAAAACATTTTTTCTTTTTTGTCATTATTTTGCATTGGTTTCCCCTTTGAGGTTTAGCCAGCCTACTCAGAGATTATCAGTCTACGTGATTTTCTCCATTTCTGCCCTTCCCTTCCTACCTTTCTATGGACTTTCAGACATAACTACATGTGATGTATACTGAGTTTATCTGTTACATTTCTTGAAGACCAGCTTCTGCTAGCCTTTGTTCCAATGAAGAACATTCACTTACAGAGGGACTCAGGGGAATGTGTGAATGTGAGTAACTGTGAACTTTTTAGCCCCTCTGGTAAGCAATCTAGTCCTTAATCTGTTTGCTAATTCCCTTAGTTATCATTACCTATTCCTTGGTTTTACAGACGTCTCAAAGTGCTGTAATCTCATGTACCACAGATACAGAAATACTGTTTTGTAATCGCTGAGATATGAATTTAATAGTTCCTTCATATTTTGCCTTCCCCACTAGATGTAAGAGGCTGATAATTCTTACATAGTTTAAATCTATTTCAGAGGCAATTTATTTCAGTAGACTTTATTTCTTTTTTTATTAGTCCATGGCAGTTTAAGATTTAGAAGCTGAAAGTGCACTTTCTGTAAAAATAGAAGATAGATATCTATAATACATCACAACGTAGCCATTAATAAAACAAGTATGTGTATTCCCATGTACAAAATCCCCCTCTAAATTTTATTTATTTTATATACACAAATGATACACGTGCACAGAGCTGTTATACTGCTATATAAGAATGTCACAAAAATGTAAAGTATGTATCAATATGGTATATTAAAGTAGATCATTGGTATTTACTGGATTTATGCTTGCCTGGTTAAAATCAAATCATGCAGCTTCTCTGGCTTAATTTAATATTATTGTTGCCTTTGACAATGATAGAAATATTCATAGAAAATGCCTTTGTAAGGAAAGATTTCAAAAAAACCAGAGTATATAAATTAACCATGAAAGATGGTTCTGTCTCCTATAACATCTTGTCTTTGCAGGGAAAAGGGGAGAGAGCCTGCATCAACACTTTGCATGGTTGGGGGAAAGCTGCTCCACAGCTGAAGGTCAGTTTCATATATCTAACTGCACAAACTGAAAATGTGGTATTCATATACCAGCAAAACGATGACACTGCACACAATCTTTAGGCAAATTTTAATGATAGGCTTTGTCCACTGCAACTTCATCATTATTTTTGGATTTGGCTGGGCTGTGTAAACACCATTCAATTGTACTTCCATAAACTAGAGTTTCTCTCTTCACACATGATCAAGTAATTTTCATGTGTAAGCATTTCCATTGTACCATGGTTTGAAAACTGTCCATATTGTTGCTATTATTTTTAAACAATATTCTTTTTTACAATTTTCAAAGCCAAAGTTCAAATACTTGGGCGATATCTCTGAAGAGAAAGACACATAAAAAACCCTGAACACTTAAACCATCCTTGCATGCATCGCTTTTGAAACTTGTTACTTAAGCAGTAAGTTTCAATAACAGTCTGTATCTTGCTACAAATGTACTCCCTACATATAGGCTTACAAGACTGGTCACCCTTCTCTAAACAAGAAATATTTATTCATAATGGAAGTATGTATTTATTTGTTCTGTTTAGATAACAAGTATGGAAATTATAGGTAATCAGAACACTTCTCTAATTTGGGTAGTAGCATACTGCTGTAATTTCAAGCTTGTATCAAGATAGCAGCTATCAGCTGAAATATCAGACTATTTTAAAAAATAGCTATCACTGCAGGAATCACTCCTGGGCATCTTCAAATCAAAGAAACTGGAATGTGTTGGTACATAAAAGGGAAAAATCCATAATGATAGAGCATGCAGTGAGTCCATAGGCATCCCTGTTCTAGCACTGAACTTTTGTTCTAGACAAGTCCTTCTCTCTAAACTGGAGAGGTATGGATTTGATGGGTGGACTGGCCGGTGGGTGAGGAATTGGTTAGATGGTCGCATCCAGAGGGTAGTGGTCAACGGCTCAATATCCAGATGGAGATCGGTGATAAGTGGTGTCCCGCAGGGGTCCGTATTGGGACCAGTACTGTTTAATATCTTCATCAATGACATGGACAGTGGGATCGAGTGCACCCTCAGCAAGTTTGCAGATGACACCAAGCTGAGTGGTGCGGTTGACACACCTGAGGGGATGGGATGCCATCCAGAGGGACCTGGACAAGCTGGAGAAGTGGGCCCATGTGAACCTCATGAGGTTCAACAAGGCCAAGTGCAAGGTCCTGCACCTGGGTCAGGGCAACCCCTGGTACCAATACAGGCTGGGGGATGAAGGGATTGAGAGCAGCCCTGCCGAGAAGGACTTGGGGGTACTGGTGGCTGAAAAGCTGGACGTGAGCAGACAATGTGCGCTCGCACCCAGAAGGCCAACCATACCCTGGGCTGCATCCAAAGAAGCGTGGCCAGCAGGTCGAGGGAAGTGATTCTGCCCCTCTACTCTGCTCTGCTGAGATCCCACCTGGAGTACTGCATCCAACTCTGGAGCCCTCAGCACAAGAAAGACATGGACCTGTTGGAGTGGGTCCAGAGGAGGGCCACGAAAATGATCAGGGGGATGGAACACCTCTCCTATGAAGAAAGGCTGAGAGAGTTGGGGTTGTTCAGCCTGGAGAAGAGGAGGCTTCGGGGAGACCTTATTGCAGCCTTTCAGTACTTAAAGGGGGCTTATAAGAAAGATGGGGACAAACTTTTTAGCAGGGCCTGTTGCGACAGGTCAAGGGGGAATGGCTTTAAACTAAAAGAGGGTAGATTTAGACTAGATATAAGGAAGAAATTTTTGACGCTGAGGGTGGTGAAACACTGGCACAGGTTTCCCAGAGAGGTGGTAGATGCCCCATCCCCGGAAACATTCAAGGTCCGGTTGGACGGGGCTCTGAGCAACCTGATCTAGTTGAAGATTGTCCGTGCCCATGGCAGGGGGGTTGGACTAGATGACCTTTAAAGGTTCCTTCCAACTCAAACTATTCTATGATTCTATTCTATGATTCTATGATTCTAAGTTCGGGGGACAATATGAGGACATCATCTTTTGAAGGAGCTATAACAGTACTTAAGATTATGCAATTTGTAAAATTATTGAACTGTTCACAGATTTCCATTTTCAAATGTTTGTCTTTTTTTTAAAGTCTCTGCATAACTTCTTCATGCCTATATTTCTTTTCAAAGGGTCTGAAGTCTTCCAACTCACCTACTGATACCATCTGGCTTTTCAACAGAGCAAGGACACTGATAAAAATATTCAAATGTAATTATTAATTCTGAATGTCTTAATTTTCCATACTCTATATGAAAAGCCATAACGAGACCTGATTTCTTTCAGAAGATTCTAGTTGTCTGTCTTCTAAAAGTCAATTTCTTTTAATATACCCCAGAGATCCCAAAATTGAGGCATATAAACCCCTTATTTCTTGTTGAGGTTCTCAGCCTAGAGACTCCTTGTGTCTCTAAACTTCATACTTGCAGTCTGTCTACCCAAATTCACAGCCAAGTTTCGAACTGGATAAGGTATTCTACTTCAATGCCTGTTCTTATCCTTAATTAAATAACTGCTGCATAACATTGGTTCAAAGTGAAGTTACATATTTCTTTTCTCTGCTTTGCAAAATTTTTCTGCAATTTAAAGTTTAAACGTGGTTTGAACTTTTCAGTTCGAAGGTGACATAGAAGAACAAATAGTATTCCCACACTGCTGATATTAACACCTGCTGAAAAAGAGTGAGGAAATATTTTACATCTGTGTAAAAACTGCTTGCACAGTAGTATAACTGAAGGGAGGTGGAGAATAAAATCCCAACAGGTCAAAGTAGAGTTTTTGTTGTGTTTAAGGAAGAAGTTCAGTTTCTAATAGGAAAATATCTATCTAACTGTAGCCTGAACAAAACCTATAGAATAAAAGTGAATCTTTCCATTGATTTCTTTGACTGCAAATCAGGTGAGAAAGGGAAGAACCAGTGCCATGAATATACTTAATTTATGAGAAATTTGGCTTCTATTATTTTCAAGTGATGTTAATCCAGGCAGTTCTCTCATCAACGAGCTTACCTTCCATCTAATTTAATTACATAGGACTACTTCCGGTCACTACCTTCTATAATTGGGAAAGTTAAGAAAAGAATAACTTGAGAGACTGATGTTCCTCACATCAATTGTTGTCTTTTTCTCCCCTAAAAAGACACAAGAATTTTAGCTTATTGGTTTTTTTTTTGTTTGGTTGGGTTTTTTTTGTAGATCCAATTTATGTACCACCAATGTGTATCCAACTAAAATAATAGATTACTGCATTGCCTGCTAGGTCGTTCAGTTAGGTTCTCTTCTCTCATTTTGATTGACTGAGTAAAGGAAAAAAACACGAAGCGCCTCTTTACAGTGATAATGAAAAAATACAATGAGATACGCTTGTTTCTTCTTTACAGAAGGAGTTGTATATATATCAGGTCTTGTAAATGCATTTTTTTACGGCCCCAAATAAATTTATTAAAAGAAAAAAAACCAGTATTTTTGAGCTTAACCATGACACAGAAACCAAATATATGGTATATTTCAACAATCTAATATTAAGAAATTGCTCACCTTCCAGCCTTACGTTTCAGGTAGTATTTTGGTAGAACAAGCCACCAGACAAAGAGTTATGAAAGGCTTGCCCTTGTCTCCTTTCTTCCCCCCACCATATGCACTTGTCTTAGCATTTTGAGGGTCTTACTCAGCTATGGTTATTGGGCTCATTTGTTCTTGCTCCCAAGTTTTGATAGCACATCTTTCCTCAGTAGATAGGTATTATGTAGCTTTGTGCTTTTGTGCTCCACTGTGCCAAACAAAGTGAAATAAAGTAAACAGAGTCCACCACTTTGTGAAAGTCTGGCAGTCTTTCAGGGATCTAGTGTTGCAGGATTATTTTGGTATCTGTCTTCCAAAATGATTTTTTTTTTTTTCCCTTTGTCTATTTTGAAGCATGACAAGGGCAATTTTTGATGTATATTTTCTCCCAAATTTTCACCTATTGCACTTCATGAGGATGTTATTGAGAATTACAGAAAATCAGTGGAATTCATGAGTAAAGGGAAAGAGGAATTCATCTGAGCATTTTACTTATAAGCAATGATGACTTAAAAGGAATTTGCTTTACAATAGTCATAAAATCAGCACGACACTATTTGGCATACATTTGGAATGCTACAGGAGAGTATGATAAGTAAGACTTGAGGCACATTTGCAGAGTTATATTTATTACCTGTATATAAGCAGGTTTATCTCTAGCCTATGCTACCAAATTTTTGCTCTCTTGACTGCGGAGACTTCTGTCTGGTGATTTCTGTGATTTGATAACTTATTCTGCAAATCTTGTTGAGTTTAATAGGAGGCAGTAACTTCTCTACCAGATGGACTGGAATGTTAGAGAGGGAAATCTGGACCATTATGTTAGCCACAGAATGAACATTTCCTGAAGCACAGTTATATTTAATTCCCAATAAAACCTTACAATATCAGGGCTAAAGTCTGTTTATACGTATAGTGCCATCTTTACCTCTAAGAAGTTGAATCACAAAGATTCATTCTTTAAATGTGATTAGATTTATAAATGGTCTTGCCTGGCTTTTCTTCTCAGTAACTTACACTGCAAATATGAAACTGCAAATGTCATAGTCTTGAAGTTCTTCCATTGTTGTGAAGTAATGAAATCACTAGATTACTCAGAATTCACAATAAAGATTTTTGTTAAATAATCCAATTTCTCTGTGATTTCTTCTCTCAACACTTTCATTTCTTTTTTTTTTTATTTATGGACAAACTTCATTATTTAAGGGGTGTGAAGGAAATAATTTTTTATCAGAAAATATAAAAAATAATTAAAACTCTACTAATAATTGTGAACTTTTTTTATATAAACCTTAATATCATATATTATGCTCCTCCTATATTACATCATAAAATAATACTTTAAATAATTATTTTCATGCAATAATTTAAAAATAACACAGAAGACCCTTTCTTCATACCATCCTATAAATTGCAGGTCAAATTATTACATCAAAGTTTAAAAAAAAATTTGATATTATTTTAAAAAGAAAAAAATTATCTCATCTATACTTATGTAATTCTTATTAATGTACACTTACTAGTATAAAACATATTATGAAACTCAAACATGATTGACTACTTACATACCTCTGAAGACAGAGCAGATGTTTAGCTGTGGTAAGTTATTCCTGTAAGTCTTGATAACCTTCCATTGACTTCCATGGGTATTGCATCAGCCCTTAAATGAGTGAAAAGAGAAAAATATATGGCTCCCACAACAATAAAAGCAAGGTTATGTGTGATTACTTATACTGAACATACTTATAAAAAGGAATATTCCTTTAGTCCCTTCTCTTCCTTCAAAAAAAGGAAACAGGAAGAAAAATTTTTACTTTAACATGATTTGTTTTAACATTGTCAAAGTGTTATCAGGATCACAAAAAAATGTTAAGAATTGTGGCTTTAGGCCACATATTGGATTTACAATACAGAATGATCCTTATAGAGGGACACATCTGTACAGAACAGTGTAAGGGAAATACTTCTTTGAACAGAAACGTTTGTAAGGATGTTGTTCCTTGTTTTTCTCTTTCCATAATTATTTTTTTCCTGTCAGAAATTTATGTGTTATTTTCATTGAGGAGTCAACCTTCATATATATATGCTACCTGATACTACTGCCACCTAGGGGAACTATTTCCTTTGGTCTTTTCAGTGAAGTGTTTAATAAGAGAAATAACATTTTAGTTTGTTTATTTGGGCTTTAAGATGTAGGTTTAAAAGTAAAACTTCCTTCCATTTTTATAGCTATTATTTGCACCACACACATGTTGAGCCCAAACTCTCTCTTCCTGGGAGGTTTCCCATTGTCATGATGTGTTCTCACTGTCCCTATAAGCAATAACAAAGTTAAGTCATTTACTAAAGATTCCAGATCTTTAAAGTCAATTAAAGTTGTTTGCTTTAATTAAAATTCCTGACAATGTTTATTGGAGAAATATATTGTTAAAGCAAAGGAAAATTTCCATTGTGGAACAGCTACCCAGCTTGATAAATCACATTATAAGAAGATTCCCCTGATACTACAGAATGTAAATATGCATGTGGCAGTGATTTATCAGTATTTGTGTTCCCGTTGGGAAAGTAAACAAATGTTACTGGATTTCTTCTTTCTCAAGTGTTCTGTTTAGTGGTTAGGAGACTGGCAGTTTAACATGGATTTTCTCTTCCCCCCGCTTCCAGTAGTGTTCAGCTGTGGGGTTTCATTTTGATGTGAACAGGCGTAGAAGTTTTCAAGAAAAGACAGGCTCTCTAGAAACTAGTTTAAGGCAAATATGAAGGACAACACACTAGTGAGACACTCATCCTGGTACCTGAGGTGGTACAGCATCATATAGAGAACTTAGCTACTTTCCAGAGCTGGACCAGAAATTCACAGCTGAAGGCATTGCTGCTGCTAATCAAGTATTACCATTTTCTCACTCAATACTATCTACCCCTCCCAACCTCCTACTCAGCTAATTGTACTGATGCTTCCAAAATTATTTCAGACAAAAATGACTGAAGTTAAGTTTAAATAGAATATATTTGCAACCCAAAAGCATTTTGCCTGGCCTGGGCTTGAAAGGGTTTCAATGTTAGCTGATAAGGATACTAACCGCTAGCAGGGAGAAAGGATAAACCATGGTGGGCAGGTTGTGCATTGATGTCTTTGTTCAGCACAGCAAGATCTGGAAGAAAAATGGTGGTCAGCAGTAACTTAAGACTATGCCCAAGAGAGAAAAGTGTTATTTAATATGAGAGTTACATCACAGACACTAAAAGGTGCTCTGTAGCTAAGAGGTAGGAATCTGATCTGGGTTTGGAAGATACTGATTCAAGCTTCACATCTTTTCTTTCTCATTTTGACAGTGAAGTTCCCCTAAATCATGATTTTTACTTTTTTTTAATGAAGTTTCCTTTGGAAACAAAGTGAAAAAAAAAGAAGTTTTAGCATGTCTTTTGACCAGAAAGATGCTCAATTTTTTTTATAATTCACCACCACAGAACAAGCATGCAGCAAACAGCTGTAAAATAATGGAACCCACACCCAGGAATGTAAGGAATTTCCTAGCTTTGGCTCTCTAAGTTACTGTAGAATATACTGACTCTTGGAACTTGGCTTATTTATGAAAGAAAATCTTCATAATTGATCAAAGATTACTCAAAAGTACCTTTATATCAAAGATTTCTCCTGTGTTATTTAAGTTTTTAATCAGACATTAAGTCTAAAATATTTAAGTGTCTTTCTGGATAATTTCTCAAGCAGCTTTCATTACCCTCACGTGAATATCTAAGGAAAAATATTTTATGCAGTTAATTCAGGAATAACTTACATTGATGTGATTTACAAAACATATAACTATGAATGCATGTTTTTTAATCAGAGGATCAAATGATGCCATGTCATGCTTAGTGGAATCTGGTACTAGGGAAATACTAGTTCTGCACTAGGACTATAGGATGGATACAAATGAAACATGTCAGATATAAATACCATGTACTATTATTTTTCTGTATTATTTCTTTGTATTTTGTCCCCTTTGCTGACAAGCTCCAGGTACACCTGACTGGCATGAGGTCCACTAGTCTCTCACAAGGATGTACAAAAGACTGAGCAAGCACCTGAAGAGGACAGAGTGGCAGGAGTCAGGAAAGGAAGCATGCCGGGAAAGGTGTTTTGCAGCAGAAAACCTAGAGTATACTTAACAGGTTGAAGACATCCTGAGATATTAACTATGGATTTCTTTGGTTGAAGCTATCACATTTTCAGCTATGACAAATGTTTCCTGCATATATATATATATATATATGTATGTCTTTGTGTCCAAACAAATGAACTTCTGTCAGCTATGGTCCCTTGAAAGTGGCCTTACAGAAAATGCTTTCTTCAAAGTGACTATACACAAAATGATCCCTGAGCATCTCAAATTGAATCACTAAAGCAGTCTCAGAGAAAGAGGCATTTTTATCAGTTCTCAGAATTTATAGGTGTGAAGTCCTGCCAGTGAATTATGAGACTAAGCCCACAGGGTAGTATGGGTTTAGCTGAAAAAGCCTTTGAAGAACACTTTCAGGGGCCTTCAAAACAAAAGTTCTTCTTGTTTCAGTTTCATCTGATGACTTGAGTGTTATGTATCAGAGCATTGCTCAAACACTGCTGTCAAGGTAAATAAAGTSTGTTCTCTCTCACTGACTCTGTCTTCTGCTGAAGTCCGTAGGCATTATAGGTATCCAAGCCTTTCACTGTGACAAATAAAACCAGGCATCAGCCACTAAAAGATCATTAGAAAACAGGTAGCTCCTGCAAATCCATCTCACAAAAAATAATTTTTCTGAGAAACAGAGTTTGACTTTGAAGAGCAGCCAAGAAGTGAATGCAGGGCTAATTGGTTGCAATGATAATTGCCAGCAAATTGGATTTGTTAGTAAATACTCATACATTCCAGAGGGGCTAGTCTGCTGCTCGAGCATGGAAAATCTATACATGTAACTCCTCTTTATGCTAAATCTTAAACACATTATGACTGATCTTCTTCAGTTTTAATGATATTTGTGAAATGGCAGAGATGGCACAGAGTAGCAATAATGCAATAAAATACCTCTGCAATATTCATTTGTTATTTACAAGAGGGGATATATGCAGTGTTTCATCTTACCATGAGTTTTATGCAAAGATAACTTTTAATTCCCAAAGCAAAGCAAATACATCAGAGGGGAGAGTAGCTGCTTGCAAAACAACTCTTCCTTAACAGTTCTTTATAATGATGTGAAATTTCACCTCTTACCATTGTTAAGTGGGCAATTTCCAAGCACGACCCTTATGGTTTTTTTATGTTGCTGTCACTGAGAAAGATACTAACTGTAGGTGTAAAATGAGATAATTATCTTTCATAGCTCTGAACAGAGATGAATCCATAGAAGAGTCATTTACAAGATACAGCAGGAAGAGATGTCATCTGGGTAGATTGTCTATGTTTAATGTGAAGTGAGGAAGGAAACTTCTTGCCATCACACTCAGAAGCCAAACAAAATCAAATCTAACTGGCAAATGTTAGTATTTAAAACTGAGATTTCCTCAAAAAAAAATTGAAATTAAGAATTTTTCAGCAAATTCCTTTTTCCACAGTTTCACATGACTTTTAGTTCTCCAGAGCAGCCAAGCTGATGGGTAGTCTCTTACTAATACTTGAGACCGGTATTTTCAGAGGATTTCCTTGCACATAGGTTGACTGAACATGTCCTAAAATTTTCTATCAGCTGCTCAGGAGTGCAGAATGACGTCACCCTGGTTTATGAAGTCCCTGTGCAAACTGAGTTTCTTTTGTTAAATCTGGAAATTATTCCTTAAGCAGAAAGATGAACTGTACTATATTCAAACTGAATGCTCTGCTTATCATATTTCACAAGGGATTTTTAAGTTTTTTTAAGGAACAGTTAGGAAATCATATAATCCATTTTCTAATCACTTCTTACATGTGACAGCGATGTGTGGGAGAAAGGTGGGATTTACTCAGATGTTGCTTTTAGGTTAAATATCATTTGAATAGTAATTACGGATGCTTAAGGTGGAATATTAATGGCATTCAGACCATTAGGATAATGTATGAACATTAATACCATCCAGGCTTGCAAGACCATAAAGACTTATTGCATTAAGGGAAAACACAGGAAAATCTATTCATTCAAGAGCTCGGTGGCCACCAACTTATTCCTCTTACCTTAAACTATAGTCTGTTAGGAGACTGGAAAGCTTTAAAGAGAAGCAGCGGAGGAAAAGATTTGTTTGTGGAAAACCATGTACTCAAAAGCTAAATAACATACAAAGTCATTTGAAAGATTCTCTCAATCTAATTTCCTCTGTTTCCATACATCAAAAGTAGATTACAATTTTAAGATGCATGCTACAATTACTCACAGAGCTTATCTGTAAATGAAATTCAAGAACATGACATGAACATAATGTGCTGCCAGAAGACACCGAGACGCAGCTAATCTGTCTCATATCACACTTTATGTCACTGTTCCCATTCATAAGAGGGACTGCACTTGCTTGAAGATATTTTGTGAGCACAGTCATGCTTTCACTGTGATCCTTGACAAAATCTCCCTCACCTCAGTGTAAAGCTGTACATTCATGTTAACTATTATCTTCTGTGTTAGAAGTAAAATAAAACAAAATAAAGTCTGCCTGGAAAATACTTTTCTTTGCAACTTTTTTCAGAAAGGTATTGGCATGTAAATGCACATGAAAAAAGGGCCTCTCCAGGTCCTCAAATCCTTTGTTATCTGCAAAAATACATCATGAAATCATTAAGCAAACGGTACCGGATTTACTGCTCTTGTTTAAATACAAACACTACAAAGAGCATTATGAAGAAAGTTTTCCAGATGCATTTTCACAGAAAATTGAAGACGGGAGCACAGACTGTGATAGCATACCTGTGTTTGCACACTAAATAGGAGATAAAAAAGAATGGCAGAGACCTGAGCTTTAGTATGTTTGAGGATCTTAAGCACTTTGAATTTCCTGGAGAATTTGCATTTTTCAGTAGAACAACTGAAAACCAAAGGTAGTGCAATTTCATTGCAGTTATTATCTATGGTACCGAGTCAATGATTAGGCTTTGATAGTACACTGCCACAGGCTACAGTTACACATCTGTATGTTTTCCTGTTTATATATGTATAATATCTGTACACATACATACATACATATATGTATACTTACGTATATGTTTATGTATATACATGACTTTCTTGCTTGTCAGTGCCTTCTGAAACGCTTAACTGCATTTTCTTTAAATGTGGTCATCAGAATGGAGCCCCTTCTGGAACAAAACAGAGCAAAAAAGTGTTCAAACAAGCTTCTTTCCAACAATTCTAGTTTAAGGGGATTCCAGGCTCCACAAGTATTCTGCTGGTCTCAGGGCAATGGTCTGTTACAACACAATCCAGGAAACATTATTTAGGACTTTACAGAAATATATCACTATCAGAAACTCCAGTCAGAAGACTACAAATAGCCAAACTTCACTGATGCAATGTATTCTCAACAAACTAGCTGGCATGTTTGATTTCTATTTCTAGTAGATTTCAGGTGTGCAATTATTTAACAGCAGCAAAAACATAGCAGAAATAGCAAATGATACAGATCATACCAACTTTTTAAACTTCCGTGATACACATTTATGTAATAAATGCCAAATAACCAAACTAAACCAAGGTAAGTGTTTGCATTATATCTTGCATGATGAGCTACACAGAGAAGAAAGATTTTTTTTTTTTTTTAAAGAACTATAGCTAACTATTTTTGATAATGAATATTCCACCATCAGTATCGTAGCTAAGGACCTCTGGATCTCCATTGCTGTCAAATAATACTAAAGTCAGAAAACGTTGTTCTTGGTATCTGGAGAAGTAAAGAAAGGCTAACTGACTTTTTTCGAAGGAAAACTCCGATACAGAAGAGAACTCAATTCAAGTATTTTAAGCCCCACACCAGCACTCATTAGACTAATCTTGATTGTTTGGTAGGACTTGTTGTTCTCAGGTATTGTAAAAGTTCAGGAAGGTTTGAGGTCAGTTTACTTACTACTTAGTTTGCCCCAGGGTTTAGAAAATGAAATTATTAGAAAATACATTGTTACAGTGCATATATACACAAATATTCAAAGTTTTCTATATCAAACTTTTCATATAAAGAAAAATAAGCAACAGTTTTTCACAACTGTTGAGCATTCATTAGAAGTTGTCATGAAGTAAGTACTGCATTCTAGATTTATTGACATGTTTCTCCTGCAAATAGTAATCTGGAAGAATTAAATTTTCATGGTTTTTTTTCCCTCAGCATTTTAAGATTTCTGCTGACATCCATGGTGATTGTCAATATGATGTTTTGCAGCAGTCTGAAGACACCTACTCTCTGTAATTTGCTCTTTTAAAGTTATTATTATTAGAAATTTCTTTTTAATGAAATTAAAGGATATAAGTCATGGTAGCTTGATGAATCATCACAGGAAATTTTAAGACATTTATTCTGTACCCAGCTGTTACATGACAAGCAATCCCAGAAAGAGATCCCAAACTAGATCTCTGTCAACAGTGCAATGTGATTTGTGTGTTGAAATACATCCTGAGATTTTTTTGCAGCCAGTCTTGTTACCTCCTGATTTTTTTCTCAGTCATATGATTTTGGTCAGGAATCACATGAGTTTTTCTTGAGAGGTGTTCTTATTTTTTTGTCCATCACAGAGAGCAACCATTGATTATCTGATTTATACATGTTCACACCTGTTTCATAAAAGCAGCTAATTAAAGTCTCAGCTGTCCTCTCCTGTTCTCAAATGCTAATGATATATTCACAGGAAGAAAGCGATGGGAGGAAGTGGAGAAAAAGTTTTTTGTCACTTCCAACTTCTTTGGTAAAAATAGTCTGGTTTACTCTTTGCTTCTTCCACCTTCCCTCACCTCAACACTAGTTTTGGGAGAGGAGGAAGAGGAACCCTGCAAGCTGCAAAAGCACAGCTGAGGTTGGTGAGTGTAAACGGCTTCTGAATCGTTGTGAGGCTGTGGAAATGCCAAATTAATTAATTTGAATTTTCAGGGTTTGGAAAAAAAAAATGGAAAAAGTATTCCCATGCCATCAGAGAGAAAGGTCGAGAAAGCTTCTCAAATGTGTCAAGAACATCACCTAATTCAACAGACATGAATTTAATAAAAAGCATTTCTTTATATATCTTCTTATACGGCTGCTACTACTGAATGTTCAAATAAATTAATTTGCTTTTCAGGAATATTAATATGGATTTTTTAAACACATGTTTCTTTCCATTTGCTTCCTGCTCTTCATTCTGTTTTTGATTGTTATGCGTATTTGTGGTACTACAAGTAGGCTATAGCAAAAAGTTTTACCTAAGTGGAAAAATTGCAGTTTTTCCCTTCAGCTAAAGCTCACAGCACTTCTTGAGGTAGGAACTTGGATAACTTTTTTTTTCTTTTAAACAGTGAAAAATTAATCATATAAAATAAACATTCAGTAAATTGTCTTGCTTATTTTAAATGCAAGCTGCAACAACTGGCCCTCCACCAAAAGTGAATTCTACCCTGCCTCCTCCAAATTAACAATATCTACTCCAAGTTCATTCTTTTTGTTCTTGGATTTTGTAACAGGGCATTAAAAGAGAATTATTCCCTTCAGGATTGTGAACTCCTCTGTCAAAGTGTCAGATCAGAGTATTTCAGTAATCTTATTCTAATAGAGCAAATTTCTTGTTTCAACAGTTAATTTTGGGTTTTATACATTGAATTACTTCAGCTATTGCAATGGTCTTYCATCACTTGGGCATGCCAACTTAAACAATATTAAGATAGGAGTATGCCCTTCAGACAGCAGTCCAAAACCAGTGCAAAGCAATAGTCCCTCTGTGGAGCAACCTCCTGCTCCGGCACATAGGAGAAATGCAGCATTGTTTCACCTTTAGGTTTACCGGTTGGATGGGACACACAGCAAGTATAGAATGCATCAAAATACATTGTTCACAGTCTTCCCAAGCGAGAATCAGTCTTGAGTGATTTCCAGTTTCTCTGGAATATGCTACTGATTGTGGTAGGAGGGTTTCTGATTTCAGTTGTCTCTTCTGAGAAAAACATGTCCTGTTTTTTGACTAAGGATTACAAGCTCAAACTGCTTGACATAATGGTCATTTCTATACAGATAACAGTATTTTAATTGCCAGGGCATTGAGGCACTTTGGTTTAGTATAGATGAGTATAATTCATCTTGACTGGTCTCTCAGCTATTCCTCTAATTTCCTTAGAGTTAATTGTGTGGAAGTATAATGTAAATTCAGTTGTTTTTGTCATAGCTCGCCATTGCTTGAAATCCTCCAATGGCTGACAAATGGTTTTAATGAAGCACCTGACCTTTCACTAAGTCATCTCCAAGCTTGGTAGCTCTCATGCTAATGACAGAGTTTGCATAGATGTTGTGTTATGTGTTCAGGGACACGTGCACACACAGTGCTACATAAAAAAACCACATCACCAAACTTGTCACATAAAGCATTACTTAGCTGGGAAGTTGCAGAACTATGGTTTCAAGGCAACCTTATTTAATGTACAGATACAAAAAGAGGTGAATTACGATTTAATTACTGTATTATTCTCCATTTTTTCCTACAGGAACCGAAGGCATTTACTCATAACAGTAAGTATTTTTATTGTACCCCATGATTACTGTGTGGTACTCAACATGATATATTTTTCATATTTGTTGTGGTTTAATCCTGGTAAGTGGCTAAGCATCACACAGCCACTTGCTTATTCCCCCCACAGTGAGATGGGGAAAGAGAATTGGAAGGGTAAAAGTGAGAAAACTCGTGGGTTGAGATAAAGACAGTTTAATAGGTAAAGCAAAAGCTGCACGCGCAAGCAAAGCAAAACAAGGAATTCATTCACTACTTCCCATCGGCAGGCAGGTGTTCAGCCATCTCCAGGAAAGCAGGGCTCTATCACGCATAATGGTGACTTGGGAAGACAAACAACATCACTCCGAACGTCTCCCCTGCTTCCTCCTTCTCCCCCATCTTTTATTGCTTAGCATGAAGCCATATGTTCTGGGGTATCCCTTTGGTCAGTTGGGGTCAGCTGTCCCAGCTGTGTCCCCTCCCAACCTCTTGTGCACCTCCAGCCCACTCGCTGGCGGGGCAGGGTGAGGAGCAGAAAAGGCCTTGACTCTGTGTAAGCACTGCTCAGCAGTAACTAAAACATCCCTGAATTACCAACACTGTTCCCAGCACAAATCCAAAACATAGCCCCATACTAGCTACTATGAAGAAAATTAACTCTATCCCAGCCAAAACTGGTACGATACTCTAATTTGAAAACAGAACTTTTAATTTCCTTGTAGAATGTTTGTATTTTTAGTAGTATACAATGAGGGTTCACTTTATTTGCACAGTATTTCCAAAACATGAGGGTTGGCTTTTTCAATGTATTTTTCAGATCAGAAATTGAGAGAAAGTTCAATGATTTACTATCTCTAGATCAGATTTTTTAGGATGTGGTTTTTTTTTTTCTTTCAAAGTAGGAAGCACGGTAAAAGTTTGCTTTCAAATACTCACTGAATTCATTAGCACATCTGCAGGTTGGCCTCCAAAGTATTGAAATGGTGTTCAAATAAAAAACACCTGCTACTCATGAAATATTTACAAACTACAAACAGTTATGGACCATTTGTAGAAAGACTCAGATGAGGTAACTAGAAGCATATAAAATACGTCTTTGTTTCAATCTCTATCTGTGGCACCCCTCATCTACCTTGGTTCCTATGTATGGCTCTGTAGAGGCCACAGTAATAATGCCATGCTCTTAGAAACAACCGAGCTCTTTTGCCTGAAGTTTTCTTGGAAGACTTCAGCCTGAGGCAGAGATCAATGTAGGAAATTTAAGGAACGAACAAAGGGCTCTTATTTTACAAAGTGTTAGTGAGGTAGCATTACCAGCTGCACATAATTAGAAGTCAACTTTTTTTTTTTGGTCTTTCTGTGTTTGATTGCTTCTCTTTTCTGTTCTGTACTGTACAGTAGCTTGTCTCAACAGACAGGGCATGGTATCTTTAAAACCACATGGATTACTTGAAAGGCCTATTAATTTCTTTTTGCAAAAGCTATCAACTTTTTGCTATTTTGTGTTGATTTTAAAAATTTTGTTTCAATTCTCTTTTGTTAACCAAGTTAGTTATAAAGTTAACCGAGACAGTAACAAGTGATAAAAGGTGATAAAAGTCAAGTAAATCAGGTAGTTCAAAATCTTCTCTATTAAAATGCTTTTAGCCATAGTATTTCTATAATTTCAAAATACAACTATTAAAATGTTTTTCCAGATTTGATTTTTTCCCTGAAAACTCACACAAATAAGAATTTACAACATAGAYAAAATGCTGGCCTTGCTTAATTTTATTCTATGCTATAATTTCCAAAGTAAAAATTAATGGCACAGAAATTCTAAATAGACTTTAAGTGTACATTATGCTGAGCAAAAATGATCTACAGATAAAATCTGACTACTACTTTGCTTTGGAGTTTCAGGTATACTCACTGAGACAAGAAAAATTCCTGATTAAATAAGACCAAAACTAATTTGGTTCAGACATTCTTAAAATCAGATGAGAACCAAATATTTATGTGTGACCATCCTGAACTTGCCTGGTGAACCAAATTGTCTTTTAACTGAATGGGGGAAAAAAAAAATCTTCAAAGGAACAAACACAAGGAAACTTACTAATTAAAAAAAAAAGAACTAGAATGACATTTTTCTAAGCTATCACCTTGGTCAACATTAGTTTCAAAATATTCCTAAAATATCCCATTGTTAATTAGACAAAACCTTATTTTTGATATTTTTTATGTATTAATTTACATTTGGCTTTAGATGTCATGATCATAATGAAATTATCAAATTAAGAAAGTATCTAACATGAATCATAGAGGTTTTAATTTTCATTTCACAATTTCACTTTTCTAGGATGGGTCAGGTTAAAGAAAAGTTAAATAAATAAATATATCAATTGATGCTCACATTTTGTCGCTCCATTTGGAACTACCTTTGAAATAGGCAAAATGAATGGTGTGATCCTGATGAATGAGAAAAACTTGCATCAATATTTCACAACTTGTCGGGCCATTATTGTCATTGACAAATGAAGGATTTAGTGTAACGTTCTTCTAAAGCAAACTCTGTATAACAGATGTTTTTCCTCCTGATATGACAGGGTATTAAAATGTCTAGTGTATGTCATGGTATTATTCAGTCCTCATAAGCTGAATATGTCAGAAATAACACAGACGGAAGGTACTTAAATAGAAGTGCCACAGGCAGCCAGTATGCCCAGTGGGTTGCACATCTGAGCAGGATCCAGATCTCAGGCTTACACTTGGCTATGACACCAGCCTGCTCTGGGACTTTGGGCAAGTCATCCTCATCTCTTTTTTTCACTTGTGTAATTGGTCTTGTCTACTTATATTGTAAAGGTTCTTTGGCCTAGACTGTCTCTCACAGCATTTCTACACTACTGAAATCAGTAGAACACAAGTAAATATCTATATCACTGTGCAATACTGAAATGCATATGATACCTCAGAAGATGTATAACTTATTTATATAGTTGCTGAATCACAAAATCTGAAAATAAATTACAATTTCACTAATTTTTTTTTTCCCACTTGTATGCCATCATCCTCAAAGAATTTATATAATGCATACCTACAGTGGCACTCTAAAAGTCATTTTTATTTCAATAGTTCTTAATCATCTTTTAAACTTGATTTATTATATAAGCATGTAATGTGCCATTTACAAAAGTAATATATTTCCCACTAAATTTGGTTAAACTCCTTTTGAGTATAATAGAAACTGAAGGAACATGGCACCTTCTAATTATGCAGCACTTTGCTAGCCTGAAACCTAGAATAACCTTAGCAAGTCTAGAAACTTGCTAGATTATATGTGTTCCACTGGGAGGGAACTAACACTGGAAATGGAAGTTTTTGAATTCTTGTCTTATTTTTTATGATGTTACTTGAACCAGGCATATAAAATATAAATATATAATAGTAATAACTTTTAAAACCATCAAAATATAGTTTGTGTATATATATATAAATACCTATAAGGTTAAAAAAGTATAATTTATACATATATGCATGTACGTTCTTATACACGCACTGCTATACGCACACACATACACATATAAATACAAATATAAAATCCAAGCAGTAAGCAGACTATTAACTTACATTTTCCTCTCTTAACAGTAGGGCTGCTCATCTCACAAATCATATTTCTGTGGGAAATGAAAGGTGCACTGCTGCCAGCATTTTGTAAGAAATAATGACACACTTTACTACCTGTAAGTGCTGACTGAGTGCTTCTGCTTTTCCTTCCCAAGGTGACTGTAACACAGATTGATGAAAGATTTGGCAGGACTACAGAGGTTAAAGATGCAGACCCGGAGCTAGAAGGCAGCCCTGACACTGATGGAATACAGTACAATGAGAGTGCCCACATTATTGTCCTATCCTCTGATAACCAGTGTAATATGAAAACTGACTACAGGAGAAGGGAACAAATTAAATCCATTAATCAACCATATCTGTGCTAAACAGTTGCTCTAAAGAGATGAACAAATGAAAAATTTACTGTTTGTTTCCATGCTTGCTAGCACTGGAGAAGAAAATTAATTATAAGGCTGTGGCTAAACTATTAGTTAAGTTTTTTCTTGAGAAAACTATTTATTGCTTTGTCAAAGAACAAATGAACCTCATTAGTGAGATTAGTTTCAGCTGATCATTTTGCATTAGGACAGTCTAATAATATACCCTTTAAAGATACATTGAAGGAAATAACTTCAAAGAACCAGAGCCCATTTTATACCTCTTACTGTATTAGACTGCTAAATCAGAAATGTATGATTTGTCACCCAGCTAAAAATCAGCTCTATTTTCTTCATATTGCTCCAGTAAAGTGGCTGTTAAGTTGACTGTAGTCAGCTGTTTGTCAGGGATTCACAAAGGCATCTCTCTAGTCAAGGGGTCTCACAATTCACTCACAAAACTCCACTCTTGAAGTGCATTATCTGAAACCTAGTTAGTTCTTAAAACAAAACAAAACCCCTCAATAGGAAATATTTGATTTTTTTTTTTTTTTAATAAAATCAAATGACAATCTGAAACTCAGTGAAACTCTTCCAAAAGCTTCTATTGATAAAGAGAAGCAAGATATCTGGAAATTCTCTAATCTACAGAGCAAAGAGTACAGGCTGCTTTCCTATATTGCTCTGTTGTCCTGCTTGAAACTATTATTAAAGTAGTCACTCCCTTTTGGAAAGAAAGGAAGCTAGCTCTCTATGAACTGTAAGCATTCATAACAAATTATTACCTGCAGAAGGTCAGAGGAGTTATGTATCTATCAGCAGAAGTGGATGAGGGTTTGCAGTACAGCATTTATGCTGAAGTTTCTAATCTCTTTTTCAAAAAGGAAGTTCTTCATGGTGAAATCCTCTGGCTTGCAATAGGCTCTGCCGCAGTGCTGGGTTTCTCATGATGCAAATGCCTCCCATGGGGAATTGAACTGAAATCATGAAGATAAAACAGCCAGACATCAAACAGTAATTAGCTTGTCACTACTCAATTGACCTGATTCCCACTGGAAGTCTAGAGGCAAAGAAGTAGTTGTCAAACATCATAGCTAATGAAGTCTGCTTCCATTGTTTTCATGTCTCGTAAGTACCAGACTTGGTGGGTAAACCTATGGGAAGAGCTTACAAAGCTCTTAGGTGCATTTGAGAAGCGCTTTCTCCCATATAGGGTTCTCACGTCTCGTACTGCAATAGCAATCTGCTATTATTCTTCACATTTGCAGCACTGATATTGTGTATTTTGCTGCCCAACAATTTATTTTCATAAACCTTGAATAAAACTATATCTTGCCTGTGTCCTGTGCTGGAACTGACCAACAGATTAAAATGTTACTGAGGGGAAGGAGGAGGAGTTATAACAGCACATTGAAACACATAGATATGCCTAGCTCCATAGGCCTGATTTTCTTAGAAGCCCAACTAAGAGTTGCTATAACCCATTATTACTCTCCAGCAGCACAATTTGGATTCTTTACTGGTGAAAAACCAATATTTAAAGGTGAAATTTTGTACAACGATGAATGGTTTCCTTTATGTTTCAAAAAAAACCAAAACAAAACCAAACATCCCCCCCAAAAAAGACCTGTTGGCAGATTAAAGCATTTCATTTTTAATATTGTTTGTTTAACTATAAGAAAGAGTTGGAGCAGGACTGAAAATCTGACCTAGTGTCTCCATTATCTTCTGTTGAAGTGATTTAGCTGGCTTTCTCTTTCTAGAGTACATTGTGAAATGCAATAGAAGTTAATCCATCAATGGTAGCTGCAAAGAGATTCCTGATAGCCACTCTTGAAACTTCACTTCAATTGCAAAAATGCATTTGGTACAATAGGGACTGGTGATTCCTGGGGGTGATGTTCAAAATTACCTTGAAGATTTAACCATAGACCTCACACCCATATCATATGTCCAGGCATTCCTGCAGTTTAAAGAAGACAACCTGTCTTTACATCGTTTTAACTCCATTTAACTACATTTTGGTAACAAATCCATCCAGCCTTAAGCTATTTTAGCAGGAAAGAATGTATTCAATACAAGTCTCACATGGTGTTTCAGTGTTTGCCTTTCATAATCCAGCTACGTGGTAGGTATCCAGAGGTTATCTTTAACCATATTTCTCTTTTCGGTATATGGTAGGATAAAATCTTTGGCATTATGTCCTTAGCAGGAGATGACTGCATTAGCCCGTATTCCCCATAGTAACATTTGACAGACTGAAGTGTGAATGGTGATATCTGGCAGGTAATGTGGGATGGGCATAAAGACCCATGATTCAAAACCTCCCTTCTTGTTTTTCCACTGCTGGAGCACTTAGCCTTAGTAAGAATTCAAGTCATCCTTTGAGGAAACAGCACTTTAAAGATTATCCAGAAGAGCCTTCTCTTTTACTGCAGTAAATCTTCTGTGAATAATAGGCAACTGGCTACCATAAAAAGACAGTATTTTCTGCAGTCTGTACATTCTCTGATGACTCTGGCCTATAGCTGCACTCACAATTTTGAATGATAAAAGTAGCTTCTACTTTTTGCATGAAGGATGTGTGGTATGTTGTATAGATGATGCAAACAGTAAATGGAGATGGCATGTAATAAAACTATCTGAAATATCTATTACTGTGAGAGAAGTTTACAAGTCAAGGTAGGTGAATAGAGAAACATAATAATGGCAACAGTAAGTATTTGTGAAACAATGGAAATAATAATTTGGACTACTGATGCTTAGCCACAAATGATAAAAAGCATGTTTGGATTTCCTTCTAAATGATACAGGGGGGGTCTAAGTAAATGAACTAGAAAATGGATGCTGGATGCTATTATATCTACAGCATTTCATAGAGTTGAATAGCAGCAAATGATGGATTCACAGAGTATCATAGAGCTGAATAGAATCAAATGATGCATTCACAGAATATATATATTAATAAAATGGAAATAACATGTTATTTACTCAGATTTCCTATTGGAAGTAAGAGATTAATGAAAAATGGAGAACCTGCAAGCATAGGATATTTGAATTTTGAGGAATCACAATAGATTACCAAAATAACTTAGGGTTGTTTTAAGATGAGCTTGAAAAAGACAAATTCCAAATTAACCTTCCACTGACACTGCTGTTGTCTGTGATGTGAACGGTTGGAGTTAGTGGTCTGAAATAGGCAAATCTTGAAACTCAGTGTCTCATTTTAGAAGGTAATTGTTTCATTGTTTGTGTGGGATGAAGTATTTTCTTCTCTTATTTTTGGATGAAATGATTCAAAAAGTCTCCTTTTTTTTGGGGCAGAATAAAAGGAATGCATTTTTTAATGCATTCAAAAACTATTTCTTGACAGATCTTTTTTATAGGCGGGTTTTACAGATGAGTTACAGCTAGCTAGATTAGACTTTGGACTCCCTGGAACATTTGAATTTTGTCCCCTGCCTTACTCTCCTGGTTTCAGCTGGGATAGAGTTAATTTTCTTCCTAGTGCTGTGTTTTGGATTCAGTATGAAAAGAATGTTGATAACACACTGATGTTTTTAGTTGTTGCTAAGTAGTCTGCTAGTCAAGGACTTTTCAGCTTCCCATGCTCTGCCAGGTGCACAAGAAGCTGGGAGGGAGCATAGCCGGGACAGCTAGCCCAACTGGCCAATGGGGTATTCC
>JAYKAV010000757.1:0-41328 GCA_035582835.1 Phoebastria nigripes
GGTCGTAGAGGTTTCAAAATCCCCTCGGGCTAAATTAAGGTGAAATGACACCGAACAATCGGTTAAACGTTTTGTGTAAGGTAGAAGCAATCTGAACTTGGAAAGCATAACAACAAACAACCTGAACAACGTGGGTTCTATTAACAGGTTACTTTAGAAACAAACTTGACCCAAACTGACAGCAAACCATTTTGAGCAGACGACTCCAAAATGTTATTAGTATCCTAAGCAAGCTAAAAATGTAAATCAATTAACTGAATTAATTCCTAATCAGTTATTTTAATTGGAAATTCTCATTAGTGAGTTTTGTCAACTGACATTTACACCTATGCTACAAATTCTCTTCATGCTATCTGTGTGTTAATTTCCATGATTTTCAAACAATGGAGTGATCACTTACTGCCAGGTAAGTAGAGAGACTACATTATAAAGAAAAGCTAGATGATAATATTTCTGCCAGGTAAGTAGAGAGACTACATTATAAAGAAAAGCTAGATGATAATATTTCTGACACCATAATGGGTAGGTTTGCAGTTGAAGTTATTTCTATTTTGTTTAAAAATTTTTGAACACAATTAGTGGGTTTCCATACTAAGAAAAACCCTATCAACTTCAGCACATTCCCTGGGGTTCTATCCGTTCCTCCAGGGCTCTGCTTTTGTTTCAGTTCTATGGACACAGAGCAGACTTTCCTGTAGATTCACTTCTGGCGTGGTCCTTTTCACTACCATAGTTTTAATGTCACAAATATTGATTTCTGTAAAGTTACTTCTGCCTTATTCAAAGCAGGGTAGACAGACGTGTGGCAACACAGTACTAAATATCCATATAGTATTTTCATTGAAAAACATGGAGGTGAAATAAGAAAGAATCAAAAACCTGTAGTCTAGACCATGTTTCCTGTAGATCATTTATGGTACCATAATATTATCTTTTCTCATTTCTTTTACTTTTAGGAACAGTCTTCATAAAACTGAAGAAGTTACTGTCCCCGCTAGTAGGATAACAAATGGAAATAAAATATAAAACTATGTGCTGAAAGATGCAAGATAGCAGGAAGTTGAAAACAATTATTCTTGTACCAGGCTCTCTGGTGAATGATGTACTACATGTAAAATAAAGAGGAGTTTAGCCTCAAAAAATGAAGGGCGGAATCATGTTCCCAAGAACTTAAAATACGTTTTGAGACTGCTAGAGGTCTGCTCAACTATTGACAATTAAACCAAAAGTCAGGTTGTTCCCTAAAATGCAATTGATTTCAGACAGGAAGCAGTTGGCATAAAACAAAAAAGCTCCTCTAAACCAATCAGCTGAATGCCCCAATAAAGTATCATAGGACTCTGCCTTTTCTGAAAAAAACAGATAAGGTTGAATGTGTTTCTTGGGGAGATAAGTATGTAGCAAAGACAACAGTCCAAAAATTAAAAGTCACATTGTCTCCTCTGAGCAAAGAGAACTTAATTTTTTTCTGCCAAATTTAATATGGCCCTCGCATAAGCAATGCTCACTAACCTCCAATTTAAGAGAAAATTAGGACTCTGATTAGAAAACAGAATTTCACAGCATCCAGCCAGAAGAGTTTTACTAATTTGAAAAGATTTCCTACACTTATCTTCAAGTCATATGAACCCATATACACACTTAACCTAATTACCTGGGATAATAATATAAAGAAGTTCCTTAAAAATTCATCTTAAAAAAGAGATGTTCCTTAAAAATCCAATGACTTTCCACTTAGTGTTTGCTTAAAAATAGTTTTGAAATAAAAGTTTCTCTTTGTTTATTTATCTAATAGACTATAAAAATATTTAATAAGAGTAGTTAATGTATCAAAGATATTGCATGTTACTTCTTTTTTAAGGCATGTAGAGCTCACTAAGGTGACCTAGGACTTTGCTACCACCAAAAGGCACATTCTTACCACCTCTTTAATATTGAAGAGTCATTCAGAGGCCACGTACAGGTCAGATCAGCTCGCTTTTCCTGCTGAAATATAATCTTTCTTTTGTTCAGAGAATGGCAGGACCTTCTCTTTTAGTAGCAGAGTGATCTTGGATCGCTTCTGAGTCAACATACTTCATAGATGCTATTTGCAGTAGATGCTGAGTGATTTTAGAATAGTATTCATGTGGGCTTTCTAGTAAAATCCAATTACAGAGGAAAACCTAAACTGTATTGGCTTTTGAGCTGTCAGTGCTTTTAACAAGGAGCAATATGATTACTAAAGCAATTGGTTATTTGGAGGAGGGTGGTCAAGTACAGAAACCTTGCTTGTGAGAATAATATTCCTAGTCTTCAAGAACAATTTTAAAGGCCCAAATATTTTCTGCAATAAATATAAATCAATTTCTATTTTTCTTGTGCACATACCTAGCAGTTTAAAATGCAATGTTTGTGTTGTCTTAGCTATAAGATATTTACCTATTTTTTTAAAAATGAAATTTATTGCAAAGCAGGGAGCCTTTAGGCCAGCCTAGTCTTGGAGCTGCTGTGCATGCATTAGCCATATATCCTTAAAACAAGGTAATCGTAACAAAATGCTTACATTCAGCTATTAACTTGAATGGCACCATTTTAGTAGAATACCCACTCTTTAAATACCCATTTCAGACATTTGAAAAGTAATTAAACTTCTGAGTACATTTGATTTTTATGCTTAAAGTTTATATAAGTTCAAACTCATTTATGTGCTTGTGTCAGCATTATTTTTTCTTTTGTTTGACTACCAGACATATTTAGAGAAAGCAGTCATACCTGTTTCAATCTAATTTTTAAGATATGCTCTCCTTTCCTCAGCAAATTCTGTGTATGTTTTACGGCTAAATACATCTTTCCTGAATTCTCCAGATAAGATGTTTTCACATGTTTCTTTTTACCATAGCCTCTTACTGGAAACAGTGCTTTATATATTCCAAGATTACCTTTCTTTTGCCTGGCTACATCAGACTGATGGCTCATGGACATGCTGTTATTGACTTAATGGAATCAGCTCTGTTTCCATGTGTCATTTTTCAGGGATGACTCACCAGTTTACTGAAGTTCCTGAGCATGAACTGGCACTTTGTATTATTACTACAAAGCAATATTTCTGTAACACTAGTTCTCAAGGTCATCTTATTCTGTGCTTGGGATATCCTCTTTCTGTAATGACTTCCAATGTAGAATTGCCTTCCAGTTTTGTCACTAGCAGAAGTAATTAACACAGTCCTGGTTTTGTGCCAAAACCATTAATGGAAATATCAGATAACAGTCCCAAGGCAGATTCACAGGGATCTTTACTAGTTACTTCCCCATGTACTATGAACTTTACATTTTCGGAGTGACCCATTATTGCCCTCTCTTTAGGCAGTTCTTTGTATATGTTACAACTGAAATACTAAAGCCTGTCTTTTCCATCTTAACTGATGCAAGAAACCATTCATTTTAGACCTATTTAACTAGATTCTTATTTCCATATACCTCTGGAAGTTCACTCCTTTGCTCACCTTTCTGCATTTACAACTACAAAAAAAAGTCTTTTCTTTTTTTAATTTTTACTGCAAGATCTCCATGACCTTCACTGGGACAATTATCATTTCATTGAGAAATTTCTTACCTCTGAGATGTAGCTGACAGCTGGTAGTTCCATTAACATTTCCTCTGCTCAAAAGTTAAAGCACTACAGGATATCCAGTTACGTTTGAAGATTTTCCCTATGATTTTTTTTCTCTGCATGTAAAAACTTCCACATATTCTTGCACCATGGACTTAAAGATTGAAGACTTTCCACACAAGTTTTGACATGCTCAATTCAATTTATTTCAGTAATTAGTCAAGGTAGTGTTTCAGAGTCTGTTTTTTGGAATTTGAGAAGCTCTTTGCATACTCCTCAGTAGAGAAATCCCTTGGAATACCAGGGTCCAAACTCTAGTCACAGCCCTTGTTCTCCAGGATAACTGGGAAACTGCCTCTTCCCATAATGACATCTTTTTGTGGTAGTTTGTCCTTCTGAAAACATTAGAAATCTCTAACCACATCTAAACCTGGTGTCAAGGAGCAGCAAGAGCAGGGCTACTCCCTAAAGGAAGGCAAGCCAGGAGCCAGTTGTAATAACAGAGCTGGCAGAGCCTTCATCACCAAGGGCCAACCCCTTCCCCAACTGAGGTGAGCAGGGCAGACCCAGAGATGGGGGCCACATTCAGCCAAGAGCCCAGATCCTCAGGCATGTTCATGGTGAGGAGGCAGGTCCCAGGAAGTCAATCCATAGCTGGAAGTTAGGATCAGGTCACTAAGCAGGTCCATAGTGATAAGGCCAGGCTGTCAAGCCAGAAAGCCAGTCCATGGGTTGACTTCTGGAGAAAGGGACCCTATGGCCAGAGCTGTGGCTGAGTTAGAGGCCAACACTCCTACAGCATCATAGGTCAGGCCAGCACCAAAGTGCTGGGGCTGAGCTTAAATAGAGCTCCTGGCCCATGGGTGCGAATGGAGGTCCCAGGTGAGGCTTATGGAGACTCATTAGGGCTTATTAGTGCACTTGGGGCTCTGACATTCAGTTTGCTGCAGGAAATGCTGCAGGAAGTGCCTATTATTATTCAAATGCAATCACACGACAAATAATAGTTTAAACTATGCTGTTGTTTCCTATTTTTTAGATTCTTATATGTTTCTTTTGCATAATTAGGCACCATTGGGGTTTTATCACTCAATGGAGTATTCAGTGTCACTAGTTCAGACACAACTGCTATTCCATTATGGTTCATTAACTCCTGCAACAGCGGACTTTACCTCTATCCTGCAGTAGTCCAAATTTCTGTCTCTCTCTTTTTTGTTTTTTTTTTTTTTTAAACTATCAGCATGCTGCAGAAAGAAAAGGTGTATATAGATGTTTCTTTATGCTTATGAGATCTGCATTCAAATCTCTTAGCAAACCATGGTGCCTTAGCAGGGCTTTGGAAGTTAGTTTGAGTCTTCTCTTTGCTATGGAGAGGCTTTAACTGGGTCAGACTTTCTGACTATCATTTCCTTAACAAACCACTCATCATATTTAACATGCTTAAATTTGTATGTGGCATCAGATTTAGCAGTCCTGTCATTTGTATGTTACTAGCTTGTAGATTAGCTGTCAAACCTAGAAATGTTTATTAGTTTTTTTTTTTAATTTTGTTGTATGACTAGCGGTGCTGGATGCGAAACGATCTTTTCTCCCTTAAAAAAAATGAACAGAACTTTAAAGATTATTTTGCAGTGTTGGTTAAAAACATTCATATTTTATATATACATGCATAGGTATGTATATGTATGTATATATGTATTCATACATATGTATGCACATATGTGTATTATATACATATGTATGTTAATTTAAAAATAGGGGGAAATACCATTTAATAAAAAATATTCTAAATGGTATTTATTTTTGTTATTTGTTGTATCTGTGTGTGTTATTAAACACACACAAGGAGTGTGATCCTAGCTGATACTTTAATCTTGTTTCATTGTTGGCATAATTTCTACCAAACTTCCCTAGCACAATACATGTCTGCTAGCAGTGGTAGGAGTTGTGGCAACCGTTGTAAAGCTCCATACTTGGTTCCCAAGAGAGAAGGCATTTTTTTCTGTCAGTGGTGACTGCTTGACCCTTTAAAACTTAGCAAATTGTTTTTAGAAAATTATATTCTGGGCAGCACACAGTGACATTGATGGATCCTGAAAGTAGCATTCTGCTGATGCTTACTAGCTGATTTGTAGCCAGTTAACTAGGGGATATCCTACCAAATTCACTCCTTTGTAAAATGATCAATTTCACGAATGGGAAACTGCTTAGACAACCTGAACAGACCTGGTTATTTTAAGTAGTTCAGGATCTTCACAGAAACAAAAGTATTTAAGAAAGGACCAGGCATACATGCACTACCAGTCTTTTTTCTAACTTTCCTTCTGAGATGACAAGGCAAAGCAGATGATCCATTTTAACATTAATGATATACTTTAAAATTAAAATAATAATGTTAACTCAGGTTTGTTCACCTGTAATCTGTGTCAAGAAACAGCATCCAGAATTTCTTGAAAGGTCTGTTGTAAGGTTGAGATTTCCTTTTTTGCAAGTAAAAATTTTCCTTTTACAGAAGTTTTGAGGAGGGTTAAACAGGAAACGGGGGAGTGGAACAGATAAGGTGATTGCTTTGTGTGTCTTGGGGTTTCATTTTTTTTTCCAAATGGTACATTAAAATCCTTTGAAATGTTTTTTTTTTTTTTTTTTTAGATTGGCACAATTTATAAGTCCATAAATATAGAGAGAATGCTGCCCAAGAGAAAATATGCAGGAACTGTTACCCTGTGTCTGTTTCGCTAAAAAATCCTTTCTCTTTAGTTCAAAGTAGAAATTCAAGTACCAAAGTGTGTACATTTTGGAAATGTCTTATGGCCATTGATCTTTCGCATGTGGAGAATGCCTAACTGTACAGCAGGTATTTATTGAGGTGGCTGCAGCATGTGATATTCTGGCAACATGTGTGCTTTCAGTAAATTCATAGTGTTGAAAGAAAATTGTAGTTTTGTGAGGACACTGCACTGCTCTTCCAAATATCATTGTACAACATCTAGAGCTGCCTGGCTGCTGCTTTTAAGATACAGGGAGTTTCATAAATCATGAAAATAAGTGTACTTTTGGCAAAACTACAGAGACATTTCCRATCTTGTTTGAAATGCTTTGTGTATACTGGTATTTTTATTTATTCTAGATTGTTTCAGGTTTTCAAATTAATAGAGAGAAAAATGTTTAATAAAAAAAAATACTTCAGCAAAGCTGTGAAGTATAAGTTTTAAAAAAAAAAAAAAAGAAGCAGAATAACCTTTAGCCATGTATCGAGCCTACATAGATAGGACAGATGCGAAGATGCTGTAGAGGAAACAGATCTACCAATTACATTGCTCTGGGAACCTTATGTTCCAGCTGTTATGTAGAGATGCTGCAGAGACTTAGTAATAGCACTGCATAAATTTTATCTTACATTTAGCTGCCAGGATGCACATCTTCAGTCCAACATGAGAGAAGTTTTGCATTTCACTGACATAGAAGGCATTGTGTTGCAATTGTCTTTAATTACCTTGCCATCATTTTTAATGTCATGAGGTGGAATCAAAGTTCATGGCCACACACATGTAGGATGAGACATGAATCAGGTCATACCTCCTCTGCACATGCGAGTGCCATATTCCTTCAAGGAAAAATGAGATTAAATCATTCTTAGTGTCATCAAGTATTGGAAATTAATTAAAATATAATACATGGATCACAAGGAACGAGAGTCATGTACAAAACCGTTAAATGTAGAGATCAAGGAAAGTCTTTACATTATTCTTTGTTAAAAGGAAAATCTGTTTAGTGCATTGGGATTTACTTTTAAAGGCTCAAACTGTCACTGAAGTTTGATCCATTTTGATCTTGGAATATTTTGAGTATCTCAGAGATCGAGATCGAAGTTTACATAGTTGTTTTATAATTGATGAAATCTGAACCACAAACCTGACATTGTGGTATTTACACTCTAATGTTGTTAGGTATAATCCAGCTGGGGCTGTCTTACATTGTCTGGAAGAGCTTTATACCACAAGTGGCGAGCAGAAGCCTGTTGGATTAAAAAAATCCAAACAAAGGCTGTCTTCCGCAGGACTAAACAGAGCTAGTTTTATTCAAGCTTTTCCTATGGGATTAGTCTTCCCCCCTTACTGGGGAGATAGTGCTTACCTTTATAAGTTTTCCCTGTAATGTGGTGGTGTCGCATGACAGTTTGTGTCAAATGAGGAACCATGTTGGTTGAGTTTAGCTAATCTAGTGCAACCTACCAATTCAGGTGGGATTATATATCTTTTGACTGTTTGCATAACCCTAGACATGAGTCACATTTTAAGATACAGTTTTTAAATATCTGAAATTCAGAGGCTTTTGTAGACTCAGGTTACATAAGACTCATCCTCTGAGTCAGTTCTAGAGGAATTGAAAAAGTGCCACCACATTCCTGAGGGGAAGGTGCTGATCTTTTGAATGTGTCCAATACAGATGTTATTCTGGGAGAAAGAAAAATAATGATCTCCACCACATTCAAAATTAAAAAGAAAGACACAGGTGTTTCTTACAATAAGCTCTTCCCACTGCCTCCACTTCTTGTTGCTTGTTCTAACTCTATGCATTTTCCAACATTACTAACTTTACTGATGGTGAGATACACAGGGTGCTGGCCTCAGCTTCAACACCTCTGGGATGCTGAAATGCCGTGGGGGCAGGTACTACATAAATAAGCCAGTTGATTTGTATCAGAGCTATTGCTACCTTTAAGGACTGTCCTGCTGTCACAGGATTGTATCATACTCCAGTATTGTCTTGTGCCTGCCTGGGAATGCCTTCTGCACAGAGAGGGACTCCTTGGTGGACTTCCTTAATCTGCACTAAGTCAGTGAAAGAAGTGCTAGTGGGATTTAGGATGAGGATTGGTCTATGACGCTGCAGGGGACCAAGGTACAAAGACACTAGTTCAAGTCTAGTTGATGTTTTACAATTTAGAGCTGAGAGAAATGTGGGTGATTTAGAACATTCAGGGTTTATGATCTCTGGGAACAAATTACCGTTTTTGCCAAGTTGAAAGGTAATACTTGTGAAATGAAACACCTCTTCCAATCCAAGGGACATTCATGTGGCAGAAACAGAGGTCTTTCATTATTCTTCCTTGTGAGTAGTGGCATTTTATATAGCGTGTTTTTTATAAGACATTCTTCTTATAACTGAAGGTGAGTGTGCACTTGCAGATATGTTACAGTTAATAATTCAGTCACATCTCACATACACTAACGAGTATTTTGCATGAGTGCCAGTTAATTTGATATAGCTGAGAAATTAAAACATGGCTGAAACCTGAAAGCTGCTGAGGTAGTCAGAAATGTTTCAGATACATATGAGATTCTCTTTATTTTTCCTTTTGGGTAGAGGAATATAATGTTTTAACTGGTGAATAAGAGACTATGAAGATCAATAATTCATATATTACTAGCATGTATACAAAACAGCAAATTATTTTATTTTTACCTTAAGTATCTGAAAGAATTTGCTGCTCTTGTTTGATTGGAAAAATGTTAACCTTGAGTTTCTGGAATGGATAGGGAACAGAAATCTGTTATTGTAGTGATGTACGTTATATGATACTTGAAATTCTAAGGGAACTGTTTGAGTTGACAATTGCAGACAAATTATGCAATACTGCAGATCAAATCTAACTAAATATGGAATGAATGGGCTGAATATTATTACCTGAAAATTACTACTAAAATAGCAACTCGGCTGATGTGTGCACAGGCAATAAAGTAGTCATAGTTGTCTTTTAGTCAGTGATGTACAAGTCCTAAAGATTTTAGTAAAAATAGATACTAAACATACTTTCAGAATGTTCCATGAAGTCTCAGCTTCCTCTTGAGAACAAAATGCTACATGATTACCATTTGGATTAAAAATAATGAAGAAAATCTCAGAATTTTGAAATGCAGACCAGTGACTGCCAGCATCCTATCTCCTTTGTCTGGACTCTGGACTAATGGTTGCTCCACATTTCAAAATGTTTGCTTCAGATTTTCCTGTAAATTTTTAATCCAGTTTAAGATAGTGGGAGAGAGCACCTTTTTTCAAGCTTTCTGAAAGTGAGTTCTGTTGAAAAACACCAAACTCCTTCACCTACAAAATGCATATATATATATATTATTACTTTTCCTTCTACTGATATTTAGAAAGAATGTCTCTGCCCATTTGCTTTAAGAGATTTCATTGACTGCCAGGACCTAGAATTTTTCCATTTATGAGTCCTCTTTTACCTAGGACTAAAAAAAGTCAGTGAAACTTCAGCTGTGTATGCAAGAGTACTTTTGACAAATTTTACAGATACACAGATGTACACATTAGGTAGCAGAGTTGAATAGTTTTGTGACTTCAAAATAATTAACTATTTGCATCTCTGTATTAATGTGGCATTCTTATTTATGTTGCATGGTAACTTGGCTGGAGTTGGCTAAAATGTATGAGAAAGATATGAACCTGTTAGAGCAGGTCCAGAGGAGGGCCACGAAAATGGCCAAAGGGCTGGAACATCTCTCCTATGAAGAAAGGCTGAGAGAATTGGGGTTGTTCAGCCTGGAGAAGAGAAGGGTCCGGAAAGACCTTACTATGGCCTTTCAATACTTAAAGTGGGCTTATAAGAAAGACAGAGAGAAACTTTTTACCGAGGCCTGTAGTGACAGGACAAGAGGTAACAGTTTTAAACTGAGAGAGGGTAGATTTAGTCTGGATGTAAGGAAGAAATTCTTTACTATAAGGATGGTGAGACACTACTGGAACATGTTGCCCAGAGAAGGTGTGGATGCCCCAGCCCTGGAAGTGTTCAAGGTCAGATTGGATGCAGCTTTGAGCAACCTGATCTAGTGAAAGATGTCCCTGCCTATGGCCGGGTGGGTGGACTAAGTGATCTTTGAAGGTCCCTTTCAACCCAAACCATTCCATGATTCTATTGAAATATGAACTGTAAAGATAGCTGAAATACATGTTTTTAATTAATGCTGCTTGTTTGGGTTTTCTCTGAAGCAAGTTGCAAACACCATAATTAATTGGATTTAAAAATTAAATGCTTCAGTTGAGAAGGTATGTATGGCATGTCCAGGTGGCTGCCTAAGGCAGGTGATGATAGTTTAAATGTTGTGGGCTGTGAGACATCTGCATAAGCAAAACCACAGATTAGTCAGATCTGGCTGAAAGTGAGTGAGTAGTCCTTTCAGCTGTAACTTTCTGTCATTAATACTTCAAAAAATTAGTAAGACATTTGAAGACAGGAAGTGGCACTACAGATGTGTTATAATAGCTTTTGGTCACAGTCCAGTAAGACTGATGTGTATAGCCTGGTCCTTGGAGATATTTGTTCTGTATCACAAAACTATGAAATCTGACCAAATTCAGTGCAGCCGACAGCCTCATCCCTGTAGACCTAGCTTGTAGTCTGTCACAGGGACATGAACATTGGAGATCCAGACTGACACCAATTAGCACTTCTTGTCAGGTAATGTATGTACCCCGTGCTTGTGTGACAGCAGTAGTATTACTTAATTGAGCCTGACACTCTTTTACAGAGAGGGGCAAAACGCAATTTTTTTAGGACAGCAACTTATTGATGCAAAGTTCAAAAATTTTTATTTTTGTCTTAGACAGTGAGCTTTGAGAACAATATGTCATTTAAAATTATATAACTCCCTGCCTTTTTGTAATCACTCTTGGATCTTTTTGTTGTTGTTTTTTTCCAGACTGGAACAAACGGATTGAATACAAGCCCGGTTCTGGCAGCATACCTTTGTTTCCCAACATTCATCTAGAAACGTGTGATGGACCAGTTTCCTCAATACATACCACCATTGAATTACAGACCAATTACATTGGAAAGGGCTGTGATCGTGAAACGTACTCAGAAAAATCTCTGCAGAAATTATGTGGTATGGATATGGCTTTCAGTTGATATAATAATAATATTTTTCCAGATAAAGCACCAGTTCCTTGTGACCTGTAAGCATGCAATACGTGGATTTAGCTCAGCTGATTCATTTTGGATTGTAGCAATGAAAATGAAGGGAGTGGTGATATTTGACTGGTGCTCCGTTCTTTTCCATTTGTTTTCACTCTTTTTCTTACCTTCTCCCTGCTTTACTTTAATTTTTTTCTCCCCTGCTCCTCTTCCCTTCTCTGTTTTCTCTCTTTCCTCATTCCACCTCTTTCTCACTCTTTCTTTTCTGGTGTGACAGTGTAGTGAGATTTCAGGTATAGACTTGCCATCATAGGAAGACCATAGGATTTGATGAGATCACCATTTACAGTCTCCGTCTTGTGTTTCAGTCTTCCTGACTCAGCTTTCTGTTCTGCTGCTAAGTACTGTGCCAGAGTGAAAACAAACAAAAAGTAAAGGAACATTTGGGGCAATCATTTGAGCAAAAATATTTTAGAAACATGAATTTCAGAAAAGAGGTATCCTGGTGGAGAAAGGTTTCCTAATTATTTTCTTCCCTTTTCCTGCTTTTTGATAACTTAGTCTAAAAGATACAAATTAATTTTGAAAGGTAGATTAAATACTTGAGGACACTGCTCTATTTTTGTGATTTTAAGATGATGTGTATGGCAAAGCAATGGCCACACATTAAGCCATTTATCTTTTGCCTTTTGAGATCTGCTGTCTCTTCTCCTTCTCTAAAATCCTGTCCTCTTAGAGTCCTCATCTGAAGCCCTGATGGTGTGGAACATTGATTCTCATCTTCTCCAAAATCTCTCTTTACCTGCTCCTGTCCAAGCTACAGTAGCAAATGTACATTTTTTTTCCATTTAAATGCATGGATTTTGGTTTGTGGTGCTCTGCTGTATGGCTTACATTTGCTTTGATAATCACACAACAGTGTTGCAGATATGTTAAGATCAATACACTAACCTTTAAGAAATAATTTTGTAAATGAAAATTTTCAGCCAGTGTTACTAAATTATTAAAAATGGAGAGCCAATTCCCAGGGAAAAATGGTTTGCAGTTACGATTACCAATTACCTTTGGAGATTGGGAAAGTGAGGTAGAGGTGAGTGGGATTAGTAGCATTCTCATAAAATCTGAATATTTTCAACCTGAAAATTCCTTAGTTAAGATTACAGAAACAATCATAATTTTAATCCTGTATCTTTATCCAACTGTCTGGGATCCTAGAAAAGCAGGAGAAAACCCATCTGCCAACAGTATCCATCTTCATCATGTTAATGACATTAAAACTGAGAGGTTGAGCAAGGCTATGTGACCTATTGGGGACTTGATTTCACAAAATACTAGTGTTTTAATAAAAATAAATGTGTTACAGCTAAAGTCAAGCACTTTTGCCTCCTCTAAGAACCTGTATTGGCAGCAAAAAGAGCATTGCTTTATGCCTGTTACAGACCTGAACTGCAAATGGCACAACCATTAGGAGCAGATCACTACGTACAAGATCTAAACCACAAATGATTACATTGACGTCAAACACTAATAGCAACTATATCTGACAATATTGTCATTTTAAGTGTAGGACTGAAAGTAGGTACCTTCTGCTGGTGTAAAATTCCTTAGTTGAGGAAGGCTGTGCAAAGCCTAAGGGCTTCAGTTCGCAGAGTGTGGCTTAACTGCCTTACCTGCTGACACTTAAGCAGTAGAAAAGAGAATTTCAAGTCTTTCTCTTTTTCTCCTGAATAAACTAGATGTTTCCCAATACTAGTCCAATCTTAATTCATTGTCTGCACCATCTGTAGGCCTAAACTGGTGTAAAGTAGAATGATCAAAAACACTTCAGCAGGTCTGTCAATGCCATTGTAGTAGTTGCAGGCAGCCTTTGAACAGGTGGATAGATGTACTGTCTAACATTACTGCTGAACTTCCAGGTTTTACTCAGCACATCCATGAAGGAACAGAATGTAAAGCACTTGAGAAAATAGATAGAATGTAAACAGTATATGTAAATGGGGGGAAAAATTCTCACTGCTGAAAGAATATTTTTTTTGTCCAAGGTTTCCATATCTTCATAGAGAAGAACAGGTAGGGTAGAAACTTGTAATAGGACTTCGATAAAAAGGTTGTAAATGAAAATGAACTTTACATCAGAATTGCATTTGGACTAGCTTACACATTGGTATTTAGTATTTATTACCATCCTTAATGTAGAGAGAACTCCTATGAAAGCAGGTTAAATTATTTCTGGAAACCAGTTTTCTCCCAGAAATGACCTTATTGTATCTAATGGTTGGATGAATAAATTCTTTGAAAAGCAAGAAAACCCTGATTTTTTTTCTACCGGTAAAGCACTGTGCRATTGCAGAGAGTGCAGAACTGAGCGATCACAGACAAATATTCCTCTGTGCCATATAAAATGCAAGATTCTCTCTCTATAATCAAGGACTCGGTTTATAAATCCTATGCTCATTTCTTCATTTCTCTGTTGGAAATCTAGAGAATTCAGATGCTAAGGACAGTGCATTAAAATTCATTTTTTATATAACTGATGGTTTAAGTCTGCCTTTCAATCTCCCAGTGATTTGTACCCACTTTGACGTTCAAGGTGGGCAGTTTAAATGATTAAATTATGCTTGAGTCATTTTAAAGTCAAGGAGTTATTAGTGTTGTGCCTCAAAGCATTTTAGTAAGCATTTTTTCACCTTGTCATCCAACAATAATAAAAAATAATGAATGTATAAAAGACACAATTTGGACTGCAAAAACATATCCAGAATTAATCTCACTAAAAAAAGTAATCAGTTAAGGGGCCTAGAATATAGTGGAAAGATGACTATGGTGCTGTCTTCTTTCCCTCTAAATGTAAATAAAATAGAAGATAATGGGATTGCTAATTCTCACATATGGCAGACGGGAAACTGAAATATGGAAACACTGAATATCAGATTCAAGGCCATGCTAAGAGGGTAGATCCTGCCCTCTCTCCTTTATCCTGGGTTGCGTAGCTTTGCAGGAGGCTCAAAGTAAGTTGTTGATCTGATTGAAAAGTAATAATTTGGGCTTGGTTTTATTTGGATGGTTAGCTTCCATGTAAGCCAACAGTCTGGTCCAATTCAGCAAGCTTAACCAGTTCAGTAGGTGCTTAACCTGGCACAAAGTTTGCAGTACGAACATGAAGGGTGGGGAGAGGAGGTGGGAGCAACTCTCTAAGTTGCTTGTGAAAACAAGCACTTTAATATGCAAGGGGTACCTCAGGGGTCTCAGTCCAAAGCTGTGCTTAATGCAGTGGCTCTTGCATTATTCTGGAAGCATTTTAGAAGAAAAGGGCAGCAGCCCCTACATTTTGGAAGGGCACTGATCCAGTAGCATGGTAAGACTCTTCTGGAAACGCCTCCAGATACATCCTGTTTGTATCGCTCCAGGTCTGTGTATGTACATGGCCAAGCAGCTTGGGATGCTGGTTGGATTTATTAGGATCAAAACAGTATGAGTTCTTCCAGCTAAATCTCCCAAGCACATAATCCAATAGTTGTTCTTAGGGCAGGTTTAGCACAAGTTAACAGGATGAGGCTCCAAAATAACCCATAAATCTCCATAAAAAGATGGGCAGATAAAGTAGAACCTGTTGAGCTTGGTACTGATTACCCAAATGCTCTTACACAAGCCTGACCTTAAGTTGGGAGAATAGGTAGCTTAATTAAGCACCTTTAACAAGCAATATCAGACACTTCCATTTTGGAGTTTTCCCACAGATTCATTCTAGTGGAAAAAATAGATCTTTCCAAATTTTTATGGCCAGAGTAGATAGAGCGAGTGAGGGATGACACTTCTTTTTTGAGCACATAATCTACCTAACATAAGCATGTGCCCATTTAAAAGCATATTTCTTTTGATATACACCATGGTGCAAGCAATTTCTGTTCCTTCTGTAAGTTTAAAAAATGACCATAAAAATTAACACAAAAGGAAATTGATTGAGAAAATTATGGTTTTAATTGTGTCCTGTGCAAGTAATTTTATTTTTTAGTGGCTGGAATTAAAAAAAAAATAGAAAGTTTATCACAAAATGTGCCATCTGGACAAATAGAGTTTGATGTATTCCTGTCGATAACATCTGTGTATTAAGCAATGCAGTGTGGTGTATTATCCAGAATTAGAATTTATAAAATAAATGCACTTTGTCTCTGTGCTCAAATTCTAAACATGTAGGTGTTAGGTTTGATATTACTATCACTTCAAAATAACCTCATTTTACAGTAATAAATTTTGGAGAGTTGTCTAAGAAATTCAGTTACTGAATGATATGAATGTTTTCCTATCCTATCCTATCCTATAATACTTTTTAAAAAATCCATAGGATACAATTCCACACATTCTTGGCTTAAAATTCTACACTCCTGCAGAGAGTTGGGATCTTTTTTCTCTCCTTGGATGCTGAAGGAGGGTGGGATGTCTTACTAGTTTAGGATTTTTTATTCAGTTGTGGTTTGTTCACCAGATTCTTACTTGACAAAGCATCAACAAGAATACAAAGATTGTTTGTGCTTTTTACTCTGGCAAGCATGCTTTCTGCTCAATGCTATCTTTCACCAGCTAAGTAAAGGCTCTGGGTAGCTCATTACATGTTTTTAAAAGTGTCTGATAATTGTTAAGCTGTAAGAAAACACAGACCTGTAAAGAATTGTGCTATTTTATCAGATCTTGGCACCACAGTGTTTTCCATTTCTGTTTTTTTTTTCCAATTAATTCTAACAAACAAATACTGGGGACCACTTTGCTAATTATTTACTTTTGGGTTGCAGGGCGGGGGGTGGCTAATCTGAATTGTGAGTACCACTTAAAAGTCTTAGATCTATCATTAGACAAGAACACATGGAGTTACAACCATCACTTATCTGCCAGAAGCCAGTATTAAAGTGATATCATCTGTTTTAGGGTGAATATATGTATTGACATTCATACCAACATTATTGTGAATATCCATGGCTATCTACTGGACATTAGGAGACTTGTCCTACATTCATCCCCACTGTACTGTATTTTGCAACACATCATCCCCACATACCATATATCTCCCTGCTGTCAGGGAGGGAAGATGTAAAGCTTCCCAGCTGGATGTAGAGAATTTGGTTTTAGTCTTAGCAGTTTAGTCTTAGCACTTCTTGAAATAACTGAAGAAATGTCATTAATGAATTTTAGAAAATAATGAGAAGTTTCAAGAAAGATAACTTTAAAATATTTTCTGTAGTTTTCTGTGCAATACATTTAATCTAGAGAACTCTTACATAATGTGTATGTGATTTAACAGTGAAGTTAGTAGGACCATTTGGGGAGTAAAAATAATCTAAAGACTGTGAATCAGACCCCTGGCCTATATTAAATTAATCTTCACAGCTTTTTCATTAGTCTTTCATCACGTTATTCATTATATATCATTTGCAGGAGCTTCCTCAGGTGCCATTGACCTGTTACCGTCTCCCAGTGCAACAACTAACTGGACAGCTGGGCTTCTCATGGATAACAATGACATGATTTTTAAATTTGATGGAAAGCAAGGAGCCAAAATCCCAGATGGAATAGTTCCAAAGAATTTAACTGATCAATTCACCATCACTCTATGGATGAAACATGGACCTAGTCCGGGATTAAGAGCTGAGAAAGAGACTATTCTCTGCAACTCTGACAAGACAGGTGAGTCTGTGTATTGAAAAAATATTTGGCAAAGGGCATAACAAAGTTAGTAGAGTGTTGCCATCTCTCCTTAGTTAATTTGGTCTGAAAAAAAAGTTACTAAGCTGGGATGGTGCCACTCCAAGCATTGCTGACTTGATAGCTTATTGAGGGGACTGGTGTCTACCTAAGTTTGAAGCACTGGTTCTCTTCTTGGATAATCTCTGTGAACACATCTGTAGGAATTTATAGGAATTGGTTGATAAAATAATTAAATTAGGTTTAATTTTTTTATTATTTAGATTGGGAAAAACAGTTCTAATTCTTCATTGAAGCTAGTTAGATTAAATATTGATTTGGATTTTAATTATTAGTTTGGACATAACGCTTCCATAAACAAAACTAATATGGCATAATTTGGGAAGATGCTTACCATATGTGGTATGAGAACAATAATGATCCATGATATCGAGAAAAATCAATTCTTTTGGGGTTTTCTGTTTGGTTGGTTTTTGTCTTTTAGGTGTATATTGCTTTCAAACACATTCACCTAAACAAAAGTGTTGATGATAGTTCAGATCACTGATCTTATTGGTCCCTCCTTTCAGAGATGAACCGACATCACTATGCCCTGTACGTGCACAACTGCCGATTAGTATTTCTGTTGCGCAAAGACTTTGATCAGGCTGACACCTTTCGTCCTGCGGAATTCCACTGGAAACTGGATCAGGTACCTGTGGTTTTCTCTTATCAGTAAACCATCCTTCTCTTCATCCCCTTTAGAAATCATAGAGAACAACCCAAATCCTAGCATAACTGCTTTGGGAAATCAGAATTCTATTGCAATTATGTTGCAACTTGTAACTGTTATGACTCTAATTGGGATCCACATAAAAAGGGATAGATGAGTTAACTTGGTTGAGCCATTTAATACAGTAGGTTTTTTAATTGAGTAATTTTAAACAGTAAGTAGAGGTTTATATCCTTTGGCAATGGATAGAGACATGACATTGCATATAGTTCCCTGAAAGTTTTCCATTTATCATTAAAAAAAATCTGCTTTATCAGCACAATGGAAGTGATGGAAACCTTTTCAATAAAGAGTATGCTGACACACAGAAAGGCATTTGTAATATATTGTAAATCTAATCTGTAGACTTTTACTTTCATCTGCTGTGCTGTATGTAATTTCTCCTTATTATGAAGAGTATATCGCAAGGAAATTATTATTAAAGAGATAAGAGTTGCCTTTCATAGATTTATTAATTCTAAGCAGGATAAGGATCATTTGGATGAAAGAAGACAGACTTCAGCAAAGTAGTATTTTCTCAAAGCAAGTTTCTTCATGTCTTTGAGTCCAAACTATGATATTGAAGATGTAGATATAGGAATGGTTACTTTCCCAATTCACCTTCAAAATGCATATAAAAAGATGATCTTTGTTGTGATTATCAGATGAATGTCGTAAGAAACCGTGTGATGATCATAGCACTTGCTTTTCATTTCCATTAACCAGTTTGGAATCAGTTTCTGCTGTACTTGATATGAAATCTTACAGTGTCTAGAAAGGGGTAAATTTACATTAAATCATATGAAGATTACAAGTCATGAGTAACTCATGTCACCTCAGATAATGCTGTTCTGAGTGCTAGAGATGGATTTGTATTTCTAAACTGTATACTAAGCATCTAAATTAATGATAATACAAAGTTTATGTAAAGTATTTTGACTTTGAAAGTTGAATGCAATCAACTTCTCTTCTATATCCTTACAATGAGAAAGGACCAATGTCCTCTCAATAAATGAAATTTGTGTGTAACTCTTGTAACTTAGCCATGACAAAATACTGGAAAAATGTACTGTCAAAGATAATTTTTCGTTGACAGGGGATGTTTTTGATTGTGTGAAAGAACTTTTTCATCTCTATTGCCATCTACAACTACTTTATTCTTACTCTACTTTCTCCACATCATTTCCATACTTTTAAAAAGATAGACAGGGAAAATGGCATAAACTGGAAAGTACAGGAATGCTAACATCTTTCCAATTATTTTTTTCTTTCTTGTATCACAAAAAAGACAGTGTATCCTGAAGTATTGTTTTTTCATATCAAGCAAATTTTTGTGTGTGGTTAGCCTTGCACTGGAATTTGATTAGCATCCATGTTATTGGTGAGCAACGTATACTTTTTATATATCTATTTTGACATTACTTCCTTGCAGAAAGTGCTGCTTGTCTCAGAAATCTACTTCTGGATGGTTTGTTGATTTGGCAAATTTGTATGAATTTGAGGGTGCATTGTTTCAAAACAACATGCTAAAAGTGTGTGTATCTAACTAGTTAAGTACAAGTGCTATTTTTTCTCTAACAAGGGATAAAGAATACCTCGGGCAAGTCTACAGATTTTGTCTGAAATTAATAAACCTAGGGGAGTTGCACCAGTAGAAAACTTCTCACATCTTCAGCTGACATTTAAGTAAAATCCCAAATATCTGGTGACAGGAACCCATTGTTTGTGATGTAAATCCTAGAGGAACCCAAAGATTTCAACTAGGGATGACTGAATAAGTCCTTGGAGATATTTTGAGATTCAATCAATTGTACTCTGAGTTAAGTTTCTGGAGAGAAGTTATTTTGTTGAAGCCATCTCAGCAAAAGCATATACTAAAGGCAGTCCAAAGTAGTGCTTGACACATTAACTCTTTTCATTTCTACTGTTTGGCTCTAAACTGTGTATTTCATTGTCTGCCAATAATAATTTGTGTAATCTAAATTATCCTCCCAAATTGTAGCACTACGGAAAAGTTGAGCTGCAGTTGGGCACTGAAAGGAGCACCTTCCTAACTACTATTGAAAACTCCTACATGATGGAAACTAGAGATAGAAAAGATTTTTTAGGTCACATCATTCCTTTCCTTTCATTCAGCTACTGTCAATTGATTTCCACAGTATATTTTCAACTGCTCTTTCTAGCTGATAAAGAATGTAGGATTAAAGTATAAATAAAGTTTGTTATGGGTTGTGTGACCAGACTTCCATGATCATTAATTTATATTGTCATGGTGATACTGTTGTAAGTTTTGTCATAAAGGGACCTGGTAAAGATTGCTTCTTTACCTCTTCTTCAATGCTCCATCTGGCCTATATGGTAGAGTAAATTAAAAGAAACTGAAAGTAAAACAGATGTGAATAATGGGCTGGTAAGGAACTTGCATGGTTTTGAAGACAAGGCAGTCAGAAATTTTCACTTCAAAGTAGTAAAATTATGCCAGTTTCTAACTATTTACCTAGAATGGTCTACCTTAGAAAGCACAGGATATTTTAAAACCACATCAAAAAGCAAGTTAGCATCCCACTACAAACTCCTCTGGATCTCAATATGAAAAGAAGCTAGGGCTAGATCTTCAAAAGTAGATTAAGCGCTCTAGACACTACCAAAAATCCTACCAGGTGATTATTTGCATATTTAGGTACTGAAATACCTCTGGAAATCTCACCTTCAGAACTGTTCATTCTGTAGTGGCATATCCTCAGATTCCTTGGGTTTTTAAGAAAATCATGGGTATTAACCTGTATCTGACTGTTGTACAGTTTCTCACTGTCTGCACTGTGATGTGCGATGCCGTAGATAGCATTGCATATATGACTCTGGATGACAGTTCAAGGGTTGGTACAAAGCACAGCCATAGTAGAGCAAAATGTGGCAGAGTACTTTATTGCTGAGCCTGCTTTATGATTGCGACAACAACCCATAGCTTGTTTTTGCTGAGAGGAATCCGGTGACCTTGGAATAGGGTGAAGCATAAACTAGTGAAATCATTTATCATTCTTACTGCAGAGTAGTAAAATTTATTACACCACCTGCTTTGGGCTCTACCTAGTCCACAAGACTACTCATTCTTTCAAGGCACTGACCAAGAATGTGCACTTACTGTCATTCCAAATTAAATTTAATTCTCTAGATCTTGTTTCTGTGGCAGGTGGGTGTGGCACACATCTTAGTTGCAGACTCCATTCTTGGCTGAATACAAGGTGTCACGTAACATTTTATATAGCTACACATGAGCAGTGCGTCTGAAGCCTTGCGATACAATGCAGCCATCGTAACTGTCATGCATAGCAAGTGTCTGAAACCTCCACACAGCAGTGGCTGCCAAGTTAGCTCTAGGAAGATTGTGTCTTTAACTTAGTTCATAGACATAAGGATTTATTTTCAGTATGGCTTTCAGTATATTTAGCCCTATTTGTTACATTAAAATGAATGGACTTTGCTAGGTTAATTTTTTGCTTATTGTGCTGAGGATGCATGACCTGAGAGTGCCATAACCCTGGGCATATGTACCTTTAGTATTGAACTGCTAACACATGAGATGAGTATGTCTGCAAAAAGTGCTAATAATGAGAGGTAACAGACTTTAAACTGAAGGTATCCTTGTTACTTATAAGAAACACAGGAAAAAAAGAAATTGATATAGTTTGGTTTTTTCCCCCACTTTCATCCTTTTGGAAATTAACCATCTTAGTTGTGAGAGAATTCATTAGTAGTAACCTGGAAGAAAAGGTATGGAAAGAATCATGTTAAAGAAAATCAGTGTCAAGTCTCTAATGCATGCTGGGTAATAAAAACTGCATGGTTTTCCCAAACGACTGCAATAGCTGCCCGGTTAGAGGTGATTCCTTGCTTTTACTTATTCCCATTTCCTTGGAAGTGCAGGTGTTTCCTTTGTTTCAGAATCATGACCTTTTTTCTGAGTTTCCCATGCAAACGTTTAAATTGAGTATCATGATGTGTTTGTCAAATTTTCTCATTTATTTTCTCATACTTAACTATAAGACACTCTTTAAACCTGAGCACCTATTCCTTTTGTCCCCAAAGTCAGTAAAAGGCACTTAAATCATCATCTAATTGTCTCAAATGGGTAGGAACATAGATGTGGTTTTAAATGAATGATTTAGGCAGCCAAATATAAATTTGGGCCATCTAAAAAAAACATATGAAATTTAAAAACTGTTTCTTTGTTTTTCTTAGAAAGCTGTGATGATTTATGTTAGGGTTCCCTTCCATTGGGATGCTCATATGGCTATATGCTCATCTTATGGACGTGTGACTGATTTTAAGAAAATGATCAGATTGTACAGCCTCCTCTTGCACACAGGGAATAATTGCATATGGGATGGGTGTGGTAGGGGCCTGAGCTTTCTGAGCTCCATACAGCACAAAAGTACCCTTGGAGACTCGGGAGTTGGCGAACTTCTTAACTTACATCTCTGATCACATTTCCCTTCAGCCACTGGTGCTATGTCCAGCCTTGTCAAATTCTTTGATGCAAGTATACAAGGATTGCAAAAGAGATCAGTTTGTAATGAGATTATATATACTAGAAACGGAGTTCTGTTGAAATCAGTGGGAAAATGTTCATTGATTTTAACAAGGGCAGAATTTCACGCTAGAGATGTTAAAAAAAAAAAAATCAAGTCTTCTCACTTCTTTTTCATTCAATGAAAAGATATTTCCAAAAGCACTTCAGAGAGCTCTGTTAGCAACTCTGTTGTAAAGGTTCAAACTAGTGCCCCTTCCTCTCATTGTCATCCGCAGGAAAAACCTCTTCTGATCCTCAAATTTCTGCTATAAGAAGTGACAATTCTTGTGTGTTCCCCATTTCTGATTAATATAGTGAAAACTCTCTCCCTCAATTTCTGTCCACTTTAACTGTTGTTTTCTATAGCCCACACAGAACCAAATCAAAATAATAGTTTGAATGATGAACAAAGGCATTCAAGCCTTTGGTGACAGTGGAAAACATAACATTAAATAGGACAATGCACAGTGTATTTCACACTCTGTTCATCATGGATATTACATTTCTCATACTAATATTGAGGATAGTCAAGCCAAGAGGTATTTTTCCTTCCCCTAAATCAACAGAATAGGAACATGTTTTTGAGTGGGAGAAGAGATCTTAGCCAGGGATGAACATTTTTTTCATGTACTTGTTTTTGTTCACAATGGGAAATTATTTTCTGTTTTATATCCATGTTATCATCCTGAAAATAGTCTTCCAGCCAACACGCAAAATTGGTATTGATCCCCTTAAAAAACAGGGAATGCATTGCATGATCTGAAGTCATTCTAAGTCAGCAAAAAATAGATATACATGCAGAAAGTTATTGTTTCTTTTCTAAGATGAGATAAACTGCTTTGAATAATCCAAAATAAGCCTGCAGTGCTTTTCATTGTGGAAAAGCCCCAAACAATTACCTTCATAACAGGAGCTAGAGAAAGAGGTTTAGATAAATCTGAATATGATGCATTCTATCTCTGTGTGTGCACATAGACGATGAAGGATCAAGGCAAGACCTCCATTTGCATTTAACCACTTCACTGACCACACACAATACGGTCTTCTACCTGTAGAAAGCAGTCTTGTCAAGTCAAGCCCTTCATTCCCATTTACTTTTTAAAATAAGCTACTGTGCAAGGACATGATAGAGCAGGAACTGATTTTTGAAGAAATGTATGTTACATGACAAGAGGGCAAAATGAAAGGGATTTGGTATCTGGACCTTTTCTTAGTTAAATTAGCTATTTCGATTAAATTACAGCATTTATGAGTGAAAGTTGTTCTTATATGCTGGATTTTTAGAAATTGGTTAGTTGTGTGCATCTAGCTTTGAGAAGACAGTCATTCACATTATGAAAGCCCTAGTGGCCTCCTCCTCGAGAGGCTTGGAGAGAAAGAAAATGAGTGAATATTTATGGAAAGTACATAGTATTCTCAGTCCTAGAGGGTTAAGGGTACACGGAGCAGATAGGATGGCGCAAGCTTTCATCATCTCTATGCACTGAATTTCACCTCTAGATAAAAGACCTCAGGCTTGTCAGTCCCATACTTTCGAACATGATGCCCTATTGAAAGTTAACTTTTTTTTTATGATGGAGTTCAGTTGTTCATTTTTACTTGAAGCTCAAAAGAGTTTCTTATGCTCTTAATCACTTACTTTACAAATTGGTATGCAGACCTGCATGGCTCTATGCATACATCTTTAATAAAACTACAGAAAGAAGTAAGTTAGGTGTTTTCCTACACACCCAGTAAGAGATAAATGATAAATGAATCGTGCTAGTCCTGCAAGAGAGATTAAATAATTCCAGGACTTAAAAAGTCCTTGCAGCATCCATGGCACCCCAAGTGTCTTACATTATAGCCCTGTCTGTTCTGACAGTTTATTTACCAGTTTCCATCTTTAAATGCTATTTTGATAAATTTTTATTCAGCATCTTGCTTCAAAACAGCTTTTACTAGCACAAGAATGAGTCAGCAGTGCTGATAAATGCCGAAAATATTCTTTGAGACTCCAATTGAAAGAAGCTTGTTTAATATATATTTTAATGCAACTGCAATATCACTGCTAATAACAAAATCTTGACAAACAAATGACAGTGGCTGGCAAGAACTTGCTTTATGACATACAAAAATTCCTTTGGGCCAGCTCTGAAGTATTCCCTATAAATTGGCCTGGTTTTGTGCATTTCTGATTTCTGCAGTCCAGCCCAGTGTGAAATGCAGTGATTGCTCTGTGCTTCTGTAAAACTTCTATGACCCTGAAGGAGCAACGGAGCTGCCTGCAGAAAATATTTTATAGTTTATCTATTTGTATTTACTTGAAATTATTTGGACATGTTTCTGTCTATTTGTATTCTGCATTTTGGAGTTTTCTCATTTTTCTGACTGTGACAGTTTTATTATAATGGTATAGGATTTTCAAACCTGTTCCTGCTGGCCTACTGTTCCCAAAGACTTAAGATGAGCTAGGTCGACTTTTCTGAAAATGATGCCTATTATGTGTTGTCTTTCAGCTCTTACTTACATGAGAAACTGTTATTCACATATGTAGTTATGCTCGTTACCTAGGGAAGTTAGAAGTTAGAACTGTTGCAACCAGCAAGCCCTTTAGACCCTGAGACACCCATTTTTTCGATCAAATCAAAGAAGAGAAAAAAAAAAAAAACAGGCAAGAAATTCTGTATGGAATGAAAAAGAATTTAAAACTGGCTATAGCACCATGAAATAATGAGAAGTATTATGCTCTTAAAGCTTACTGTGGGAAGGCCCCCAAATCAATTTAATTTCTTCCATAGAGAATATCTCGGCATGGAGTTATTAATATGCCTAAATAAGCTGGATTAAAGTGTCTGTTAACTTGCCTTGTTTCTACAGTACTCTGGGGACTCTAGAAATATAAAGCCTAGAACAGATATTCCCAATCAAGCTATGCATGTGAAGGTGAAGTCACATTTGTTTTCTTATTTATCGGCTATTTTTAGTATTTATATTTTACACTGTCCCTGATTTGTCAGTTATGCCATCAGAGTTTGTACAAAACATGCACAAACTCTTCTGAAAATGTTGCTGAAGAGCAAGATCTGTTATTTGGGCAATTTCCTAGGGCCTCTATGTTGTTTATCTTTCAAGAAAAGCAGGTTGGCTTTGGTGCATTCAGGTGGTGGTTGAAGCATTTTGCAAAGGTAGGACTGACATCTTTATCCTTCCAAATGCAGGTTAGAAGATAAATAGCATGTGTTATCAATAAATATAAATTCATTTATCTATGTGCATGAGCTGCTGTTTATTCCAGCCTTGGAGCCATGGTTTCTGAATGTCTGCAGTTCAGGAAGAAAGTATGGTGGTGTTTTTCCATTGATTTACTTTCCACATCTGGATAGCCTCTTGGCAATAGCAAAGTCTAGAAATGCATATGTTTAAGCACGTGATGCACAATTATGTAAAAATGCATAACTGAGCAGCTTTCTAGTTACACAGTTAAAAAATAAAGAGGGTGATGCCTAACTGTAGTCATCAAGTGTTACTGAACTGACATGCTTGCTTGATGCAATTTAGCAACAAGAAAGGTGGATTATAATAGAATTATTTCATCATGAACGAACTATGGATCTAATTTATTAAGACACATTGAAGTTACAGCATGACAGCACAAAGACATGCTGCAGCTACAGTACATAATCAGGGCTTTCAGGTGCTTTATCTGTCAGTATGATTAAGCAATTTCATTATTTAAAGCGGTAATTAAGCCATCCATATTTTTGAAACCTATTGTGAAAATAAGTATTACACATTATGAGCTTCAAGGCTACAAAAGCAGCTCACAGCTTGCGTGCAAATTAGTTTGCAAACTCTTATGCTTCACTGCAGTGTTGTCACAATGCAACAGTGAATATACGTTATATAGAAAGGTTCTTATTTGAAAACTGAAGACCTTATTTTCTAATGCAGTTATTGTCTTGCACCCAGTAAGACAAGAAAAAAAATCCTTGTTCCTGGATTTTTTTCATTGTGCTATGGGAATGCTCGGTATGACACATAAGAGCTTCATGAAGCTCATCATTGAAGTCCATTAGTCCACAGGGCATGCAGCTGGTTAAACTGCCAGGTTGGTGACTATGTGTGAAAGACACCTCAGGGCGTGCATTTCTCTGAGGTTAATAGAGTCTCTTCTTATGGAATAGAGGTTGGTAGACAGTAGGAAATAGCATGGTCTTACAGGGAGAACTTTTCTGGCCAATATCCAAAGCAGAATTATTAATTTGCACAGCTCAAGAACGGGTGCTGGTTTGAGAAGAGCAGAATATTAATAATGTGAAATTCTGGCAAATGAAATAAAATGGTAGACCACCTTATGGTCAGATTCCAGTGAACTCAGTCTACCACACTTAGCAAACTGAATGGATATCTTTCTGTTGTATTGTTGTCCATAAATCCAACTTGTTATTAGACTAGGAAACTGAAGCTTACAGAAATCAAATTCTTTGCTACTGAAATGTGCATTAAAATGGAATTAGAACTTGATCTACTAATCTTCCCTTTTTATATTTTACCCATTAAATTTTATTTTCTTACATTTATTATTCAGATTGTAGTGGATGTACTTGGTGCAACCTTGCCAGAGAGAGATGGACTTTATATGTCCTCTTAAAATTCCTTCCAGACTTGTTATGTGTGTCTCTCTAATTAATGCCTAATATTTTAAAAATATATTATTATGGTTGCTAATGGTTTAATGAAACTTATATCAGTAATTTGTCATGTGAAAGTGACCATATTAACAACTCCACACCTAAGACTGTAGGAGACATTTAGCTTTGGTATGGATTTGTCAGTTCTCACTATCCACCTCCCTAGATCATCAAGACCAATTTTCTTATTTACAGAACTCTTGGGATGTATTAGGAATGACTGTGGTGAGTAAACCAAATGTTTATGATTTACATGATTTTGAAGAAAGATCAATTTCACTTTTCACAATGAGCTCTACTTTTTTAATATATTGACTGTCTTAAGACATAGATTTAAAAAACACTTTTTGTATTCACCAGACTTTCAGGAGAATTGAGATCTACTGGCCATATTGAACTATTATGATATTAGTGGGCTTATTTGCTGCAGAAAGTAAAAAATTCCTGAGGGCTGCATTAAACATCTGCAAAGTTTATAAGCCAGTGCTTCTGCTGGTAAATCTGCCCCATTCTCAATGCAACTGCAACTGCACTGGCTGAGAATCTAAACCTTTGCTTTCTTACCAAACAAATATACGCTCTGTAAGAGTAAAGGGAATGTCAGCAGCTTTTAAATAAGGTCAGGATAACTGTGCAGTTTTTTAATTCAATGCCACCAATTAGAAATGAAGTCTTCAAAATGTGCTTGGATCCGTGAGCTTTGCCAGAGCATGACAGAGCCAGGATTGCTTCAAAACTTAACATTAACCAGCATCTCAGCCCTGATTATGTTACAAATAATTGTGAATCCATTTATAGTTTATTAGTATTATTAGTGCTGGCTAGAAAATGGAAATCCTTATGAATAATTTCATGTCTTAAGAGCATTTTTTACTTTAGAGTCACATATTCTTTGTAAGCAGGAAATGAATCCTACAGAAGCTTCCTAGGCAGGCAAAAGCAGGATCCTCACTTGAATTTTCCATTAGCAGAAATTGTTTTCGAATGAAACTGTACATTTCTAAGCGTAACTTTAATGTTAAAAATTGCAACTCTATTGAATCATAATTTCAGGAAAATTACTGACATGCTTTAGTACTATTACTGATAGCTGTAATATTTTTATTAGTATTACTTTTTTTTTAGTATTTACATAAGTCATAAAAATCCTACATCAGCAAGTAAATTTCCAAAAAGAAACATCATTATGACATATCTGTTGCACAAAGTTGTACTATCATATTATAGCATACCTTCCAAGTTTTAAAGTATCCACACAGTGGCCAGTTAGGTTCCTATTCCTAATTTACTCACGCCTGCTCAAAACTAGACGAAAAGCTGCAGACTGATAGCGCACAGATCTTCCAAGACCTGAGCTAGTATTCTTCCAAACGGACAATTAATGGTATTCAAGACACTGAAGAATTTTACTGCATTTTTTCAAGCAGTTAGTCAGAGTTCAGGGTCTTGCTAAGTTATTTTCCAGTCTTACAATGATTGTTTTATTACAAATTCAGCCTTTTCCCTTTCAATTTGTTTACTCCAATTAACCTGTGGACTCAAATTTGTTCAGAGCAATTTACTGTTGTTGTTGCAATTGGATACACAGCCTGCATGGCATTTTTTATTCTTTGCGTAAGTGGCCTCAAGCTCTCTCTCACTGAGGCATCTCTGCTGTCCTGTTTTCGGCTGGGATAGAGTTAATTTTCTTCCTAGTAGCTGGTATAGTGCTGTGTTTTGGATTTAGTATGAGAATAACGTTGATAACACACTGATGTTTTAGTTGTTGCTAAGTAGTGCTTACACTAGTCAAGGACTTTCCAGTTTCTCATGTTCTACCGACTGAGAAGGCTGGAGATGCACAGGAAGCTGGGAGGGGGCACAGCCAGGACAGCTGACCCAAACTGGCCGAAGGGATATTCCATACCATATGACGTCATGCTCAGTATATAAACTAGGGGAAAGCTGGCTGGGGGGCCGCTGCTCAGGGACAGGCTGGGCAGTCGGCTGGTAGTGAGCAATTGTTTTTCATTTGCATCGCTTGTATTTCTTGGGGTTTATTTCTCTCTCTTTTTGTTGTTTTCCTTTTCATTACAATTTTTATTATTATTATTATTATTATATTTTATTTCAATTATTAAGCTGTTCTTATCTCAACCCACAAGTATTCTCACTTTTACTCTTCCAATTCTCTCCCCCATTCCACTGAGGGCAGGGAGTGAACGAGCAGCTGTGTGGTGCTTGGCTGCCAGCTGGGGTTAAACCATGACATCTGCTGACATCATTGGATTTGGATGCACTCCCAAGTAAGGGTTTGCTGTAATGTTTCATGGCTAGCACAGAGACCCTGATTTCAAATTCAGTCTTCATTTTGTGTGTTCTGAATATTTAACTGAATCTGGCTGATTTAATGAAGATTCTTGCAGTAACTTACCGCCCAGTGCTCAGCTAGAGTAAATAGAAGAAGAATTAGGATCACAGTTAAGTGTATTACAATTCAAACAGAAAATGATTTTATTAATCTAACTCTAGTGTGTATGCAATAGAAGACCACAGTACTTTGTATGCAGAGGTAACAGGAAACATCCAGTTTCCTTCAGATAACTGCTATAAGAGACATTTCTGAATGTCATACTTGGATTCCTTGCAGTACTGTTTTTCCCTTCCTTGACTGTCACTTTCTAGTTCAAGTGGACTAATTGTGTTTTGATTTCAGAAATACACAGCCCTGAGCTGGCATACCATTTACCTATGGACTTATCTTTAAGTATTTAAGCAGTTACAGTGGTTTTCATTAAACTATCCACATGCTTACATATAAGAGCCATTCTGATTTGAAGTTTCAAATGCAATTTTCATACATGTGTCGTGGTTTAACCCCAGCCAGCAACTAAGCACCACACAGCTGCTCGCTCACTCCCCCCAGGTGGGATGGGGGAGAGAATCGGAAGGGTAAAAGTGAGAAAACCCATGGGTTGAGATAAAGACAGTTTAATAGGTAAAGCAAAAGCCGCGCACGCAAGCAAAGCAAAACAAGGAATTCCTTCACTACTTCCCATCGGCAGGCAGGTGTTCGGCCATCTCCAGGAAAGCAGGGCTCCATCACGCGTAACGGTTACTTGGGAAGACAAACGCCATCACTCCGAACGTCCCCCCCTTCCTTCTTCTTCCCCCAGCTTTATATACTGAGCATGACGTCACATGGTATGGAATACCCCGTTGGCCAGTTGGGTTAGCTGTCCTGGCTATGCTCCCTCCCAGCTTCTTGTGCATCTGGCAGAGCATGGGAAGCTGAAAAGTCCTTGACTAGTGGACTACTTAGCAACAACTAAAAACATCAGTGTGTTATCAACATTCTTTTCATACTAAATCCAAAACATAGCACTATACCAACTACTAGGAAAAAAAAAATTAACTCTATCCCAGCTGAAACCAGGACAACATGTTAAACAGTTTGTTTTGTTTAGGAATTTAGGCATCAAAAGTCAGCCCAGAAATAAATCTGCACCTACATTAATCACCAGCTAATTAAAACACAGCCATGCCTTTCTCACCCACCTTTCAGTTTTGTGTTACACATAGCAATGGCTTGGACTCATGGAAACACATTTAGGCTGGTAGAGTCTTACAAGAGAGGGTTTTCTGCAAAGCCTTTAATTGCTTGCCTTGGAATTTTTCAGGAAAAGAATAAAGCCTCTTTAATTGTTCACCACACAGCTTTTCATTAAGGCTCAGAAAATCAAGTAATCCTCTGATTTCTTACGTGCTCTTGAACTTTTTCATCAGAAATGCTGAAAAACTTTTCAGGTTCCACAGGTTGAAGTAGGTGCCTCTTTCCTCATGACCTTGACAGTTGGGTGACTAGCCATCTTTTCAGCATTTGAAAGCCTTCTGCAATCCTTCAAGCCAATGAATCATTTCTTGATGTATACATGGACTAAGGCATCTTACAATCATCCACCAAAAACGCTTTATCCTTTAAAATGTTGTAGACTCCAGTACCTTATTCCTGCTTTAATTCGTAAGTTTTGTTGGCTTTATATGAAGTAACATTTGCTTGAAAATTTGAAAGAAAATATCAACAATTCAACATTTCCTGAAATTTGCACACTTAATATATCGGGTTCTGCTAGAAATGCCTGAGTTCCAAGTTGTGGAAGTGCTACTTTTAAGCTTTGGTATGAAAAAGTGTGTGTGTCTCTGACTGCTATTGATACGACTTCTATGAAAAACATATCCCTTGAATTTCATGCCTTCAAAAATCCTGTCTATCAATTTCCAATTTCACGATACCTCTGCTAACAGCAAAAATATTCAGGTTCTTATAGTTTAAGGGCATCTTACAATAATTATTTATTTTAAACTGAAACAGTAGTTTAATAGGACAGATGTGTGCTGAATAGTCAGTTGCAGAGTGTCTGTATCTGTGCTGAAGGCACACAAGGTATTTTTCACAGTTTTATTTTGAAATAGGATAGGTCATCGAAAATTCAAAAAGTTTTCATTTTATTGTTATAATTTCCAAATTTCAGTACAGCTGGTTATTTTAATTATCAGCTCAGAAAACTAAATGAAAGCTTTACTACATTGGATTATCCACACAGTGTATGTATTTGTATGCATTAGGAATGAAGATTATGTCTAGAGTAACAGAGTATGAAACCTGCATGACTTCATGCATTAATGGTGTCTTAACCTCATGCTCATAATTTGAAAATCAGAATACAAACAAGTCTTTTTTAGTAGCCAGAAGAAATGCAAATGTTTCTTTTCTGTAATTTTTTCAATATGCTGTACTCTAAATTTAAGGTACATTATTAATTTGTACAGCCAGTAATGCTGTCCTCTTAACCTAATCAGCAACAGGAATGCTACATAAAAATTAACAATTCCTGTGCACCAAGGGATAGGTGGGTGTATGCTTGCTGTGCACTTGAGGGGAGAACACAGCCCCACACTGTTTGATGCTCTCATAGATTCACTTTGATAGTTGGCTGCCCCAGAAAATTGCCTTTTCTCTGACAATAAATTAGCTATGCTTTCAGCTGTGATTTTGGTATGACAGGTATAGTGTAAATGTGATTTCTCACACTGAGTGCATCCTGTCTTCACACCTTCAGACATGTTTAGTCATCATCAGGAAACACTTGATATACAAGCCCTTTCAGGAGCTTCAGAATCTTTTCTTGTAGAGCTAAAATCTGAGAGGATAAAATGTGTTAAATGAAAAAATAATACTTAAAGCTTATGATTCAGAAGATGCTTTGTCATATTTCAAGAGTAAGAATAAATACTAGAGAAAAAAATAAATCTCAAAATGAGATACAGATCTCCTCTACACACCTCCAGGTACAGATAGACAAGAGATACAGGGTTACATACCAAAATATGTATTTCACATATATTCTTGGGATTTTAATTTTTTTTTTCATAAAAGGCAAACCTGAGAATATTTTTTTTTTAAAGCAAATTTTTATTTTATAGTAATGGTTTCATCTGCCACACGTTAATATCTGTAAGTCTGCTACTTATCTGAGTAAAAGGGAGAGGGAGGCATTTTTATGTGAACTTATGTCTACAAATTTATCAAAAAACAGCCATCTCACATAATTTTTGTTCACAGCATAGAAGTTAGGTTTCAGAAAGAACATGAGTCCGCGTATTTCCTGTGCAATGGTATAAAGTAGCTCAGGCTTAGTGGTGCTACAGTGGATATTAATAACAAACCAAGTAGAGCGATCACTAGCCTTGGGCAAGTAAGGTAAATTCTGAGATAGTACTGTAATGGTACATGGCTATCATTCATTAATATTTCAAATATTCTTAAGTTCCTGAGTATAATCTACCTATATGTCATGCTGTACATACATAAACCCAATCCTGATTTCAGTTTCATTGTTTAGAAGGAAGAGAGAAAAGGTCATACCACTGAAAATGCCTCATGCATGCAAAATTCCTAATTTTAATAGTGGTGGTATATAGGGAATGACATAAGTTCTGTATCTAAGATTGGAATTGGACCCTGCGTGTTTCCACTTATCTTTTGGAGTTATCTACATTTATAATGATTTATGGGATTTATGGTCTTGATAGCAATGGATAGGCTAAATCAGAATTCTCTGGGGCGTTTTGGTGTATAAGATGTATGTTCACTTTATGGTACACAGGAAAATTATTGGCCAGAGTTAATTTTACTATTGATTTGGCTTACCTCTGTATGGTCATAATTACTTTTTATATGTAATCTGAAGAATGCTTATTGGTGCGTCATCACTTCATAGCCTTTTTTTTTCCTTATCCCTATGCATGCTTAGTCTGTTTTATAAATTAATTTTTGGGTTCAGCACACTACCTTTGAATAGGGCACAAGTGATTTCCAGTCCCTGAATGGAACGCAGCAGCAAACACTAAAATGGTGTTGTCGATCATGAGTTGATGAGTACTTTACAAAAGAGGCAATGCAAATTCAATCTAATCCTCTCCATGAGGAGCAGTGCCTTTCAAAAAAGCATAAAGCTGGCTCCTGGGTCTGACTGAGAGTGCTGGAAGGGAGAAAAGTAGCAGTGAAGCAGCAGGATATGTTGAATATGAGGATCTCTGAATCGTACAAGAGAGAAATACAGATAGGGCTTTAGTTCTTGCTATGAAAACATAAAAATGAAAGAACTACTGGAGGATGCAGGGGGATGAGGTAAAGAGACAAGGGAGGAAAAGGCTGACCATAGATAGGAAGAAGGAGAAAATGAGTACAGAAAGTGGAGAGAAGAGCGGTTGATGCTGCCATACAAAAGTCTGTGCTTTGTTTCCAAAGAATAAATTTTTACTGAGGAATCACATGATATCATTTTGGGGAAAGCAAACTGTACTGCTGAGACACCTGAGGAAAACTGAATCACTTAGTATCTTCCATTCCTTCTCTTAATCGTGAAGTTGCCATCAGCAGAATCACAGCAAAATGAGAAGGAACAAAACTGCAGATAAATAAGCCGTTATTTCTTTTTGGCATTGAAGAAATCAAAAAGAAGTATTGGATGGGTACTTTCATTTTGAGGGATATTTTCTTTTCAAAATTCTGTTGTGAGGGACGGAGTTTTCATACCAAACTACCTTCTGACTCTGCCAAAGGTTCTAGGGATGTTAAGAGGGAACATCTGCTCTTGTTCCCTATGAACTGGTTTGGGTCTATTATAATATACTTTAGGGGATCATATTGGACTTTTTGTCCTCAATATTCAGATTTTGTTTTCCTCTCTTTTCTTTAAAAAACGATATACAATTTTGAAAACACCTGAACCATTTTTGCCACATTTTGGTAAACATAAAAAGGCGTATTTTTCAGTGTTCTTTTTTTTTCTGCAGAACCAGTTGTCCCATTTCTAGCAATAGTAATTTTATCTTAGGAAGATGTCTGTAATCCTGCAGCCATTTTCCAATCAGCAAAACAGTGCTTCACAGGGAAAATTTCAGCCAGCTCAACTCATATGTGAATAAATGTTTGAACTTTTAGATAATTACTTTAATGATATCCATAAAACTTTTAGGGTTTGTGCAACACTGATACTGAAAATTTCTTCCCACAGTCTATTTGTTTCATGTTCCTAACGTCAACCCAGAACTATTCTGGGATGCAGGCCCTCAATGCTGACTTGTTTCCTCCCATAAAAGCTCTAAGAACATGATTGTGATTAGTACTGAAAGTAAGCTATATACTGACTAAATAGCAACATTCTCTGGCAAAGTCACAAATATAGCTGATACCTAATTACCTCTGTATGGTATATAACATATAATCAGCCTGTCTGCAAAATGCCAGCTATGTAATTAAAGGCCCAGCAGTTACCATTTCAGTAAAGAGACTATGCATAATATTTGGGTTGTGTAATTTCCTGACTTATCTTTGAGTATGAATACAGAAGCATGGATATATAACCATTCCTCACTTTACAGAAATTATTAAGGTAGCCAAATATGACTCATTGCCACCTTTTATCTGCAATAAAAACAAAATAGCATTTGCTTTTCTCTGCATTATGTCCTAATTACCTGATGGAACTGAAGTAAATACAACACTAATCTGTATGGGGAAGGAGCATCTATTTCCTATGTGTCTTTCTGCAGTTATAGCTACCTCCATCTCAGACTACAGCAATATTCATAATTATTACAGTAGTGGGCTCCCATACGAATAATGCTAAGTGATTCTCTGGAGACATCCTCTCAATCTAATGTGAGAGTTGTGTAAGAGCAGGAATTCTTTTATCTCTGATTTGCACTGCGCACCTTCAACACAGCAAATATCTTTCAAGTAAATCACCTTTCCCAAAATGTGGAAATCATGAAAGGGTGTTTAATGCCTGTGTCAGCTCTATCTTCCTTTGCTGAGTACATTTAAAGCAACCCTTGCAAGCAGTGTCAAAACTGCCTTCAGAGATAGCAAGCCTTTGAAGAGGGATTTGCCAGGTGATGGAAAGCCTTCAAAGAGCCAGCAATACCATTTTCAACAACAGAGAGGTCATTAGCCCAGGGGAGTATTCTGGTGGGCTTTCTTCTGTGTGCAGGCTACCCATCCCAGGAATCCTGGTATTTTCCAGGTGGTAGGTGATAACTGAGGTATCAAGACTGGATATTTATTTCATGAATGAAAAATAGCACATAGCACTTCCTGTGGGATTTGAATAGATAAGGAGAGTCTAGTGCTTTGGTCTAACAAAATGAGTGATGTGTGTAGGTGGGAATGTGTGAGAGGGAGGAGGAGGAGAGAGGAGGTCTCTTCAGAATCTGGTTTTCAGAGCTGAGCCCAAGAGTTTCCCCCTCAAAAGCAAACAAGCCACAACTAGCCTGTTTGCTTTGTCTCTGGAGTCTAGTTTGCATTAATCACACTCTCTGCACCTTCATAACATGTCTAAATAACTGACTGAAACAAGCATTATATTTGTTCGGACACCAACAGCAAGGGAAGGATATATCATCCTATTTTGAACAGTGACAATCTCCTTTTTCTTAGTGCAACCTCCTTATGCTCAGAGAGAAAAAATACTCAGTTATTGAATACCCTTCAGGAGTATGGCCAGACTTCTCAGCTGCCTGACATCCCAGTCCTTGGAGCAGCAGTCAGTCAAGATGCCTGACTTAAATGTAACCTTTAACATTTTAGTATTAGTATTTCAGTCAGGCTTTTAGAAAGAAAACTGAAAAAACCCAGTATATTAATACTTGAAAGGTAATTGCAAAGGATAGGAGGGCTTGTTTTGTATTAACACTCATAGTCTTTTTTTTAATTAAGTATTATTAGCACACTGAAAAGTATTTCCTTGGTTTTCTAGCAAATAATACATGTTTCAGGAGGCTAGTTAAATGTGTATTTCATTTAGTATATGACCAGGACTCCATTTGCAGAGCATACATATTACTGAACCCTCCGAAGAGTAAAAAATAAGTTCATTGCAAATCTCTTAATAGAAATATCTAACAGGCAGAATCCCTGCATGTATCATCTGAGCAGAAAGCAGATCCCAGGGATCAGAGAAAGTGGTTTAAATTCCAGATAAGATTCAAAGATGAATGATGGGGCCTCGTGAGTGAAATAAAGTAGAATTCTATGCATGCTGTCTTGGGGTAGGAATAAACTCACAGACCAGAAGCTCATTTCAACTGTCTTCAAAGATAGTATGCTCAAGAGCCCACACTTCTTTTCAATTTTGGTTATACATCAATTTAGAAAGGACATTAATAATGCAAGAATGTAAGTCTAACACAATTTGATTATCAATGTACATGAAAACGTTACCCCTAATCTATTTGGTCACTTCTCATTGATGTATTCACGATCATAATGTGCACCTGTTGGAAACAAAACAGTTTCATGCTTTGTAAAAGAATTAATAGTCAAAATTCAAAAATTTAATTGAAAACTTCAATGAAATAATGTCAGTCAGATTTCAGGTCTCAGACTGTGAAACAAATGAGGTATTTAGGCTATTTCAGTTAGGTAGGAGGTCAAAGGATCTGTTCTTTTTCATTTTTTTTCCTTAATGTTATTCTTATTTGTTAAGTAAGTGGTAATAATGTGTTCAGTTTGTGAATAATTCTCAAAGACATTATCTCCCTAAGTCTTCGCATTTTTTAATCTCTGATCATATATATAGACATTTGGATATATAACATTTATAGTAGTTTCTGTAATTTAAAGAGATGCTTAACAGAAATTTTATACTGACAAATCATAGTGTAGGTCAATATCTGGCATATAAACAAATAAAAAAATCATATAAGCCCTTTAAAGTTGGAGGCAGAAAATTAAGCTTGTAATATTTATTCTGGCTAAGCATTTGGGTGTTCTTTTTATTCTTCAGATTCAGTTAGATAAGGGTTGATTCAACTTGATTTAAAAAAATGTTTCATTATTAGGTAGAAAGTGCATTCATCTCAGAATATTGATCATTCTTTCCATTTAGCAAGAAGCTGTTTCCCACCCTGATAGGACCAAGGAAATATTTTATTGAGCCTGACAAGCTGCAGCATTTCATGGTGGGAGGTATAATGCCTCTTTATTCCCTTTCTTTTCCTGCTCTCCGCAGCAGTAGATTTCAAAGGGCAAAACCATGCTGACAGTGGCCATGCTGCATTCCCAAAGCAAAGTTCTTTGCATTATCCTTAATAGTTTTATTTATTTTTTTATATGTGCAGGTAACTCATTTGTGGAATGTTGGTATGGTCTGCAAATAAATAGCAGTAACTATCATATTAACTGCTAGATCTCAGAGCACCTTATAAAGACTGCCAGCATAATGTCCCCTTCAAAGTGGGAAACATTCGGGAAGCAGTGACTGTGTCCAATAGAACACTGCTTTTAGTTTGTCTGCTAAAAAGGTATGAATGGGTAGGATGATCTTTTGAAGAAAATTGACAAAGAGTATAATTCAAATTCCCATGTTAATAGAACTGGGATATTGTAATTATTTTCATCCATAAATATTACATGTACAGGAACTGATCAACAAAACCCACATAGATTGCTTTTCTATATCATCTTCTGGCTTTGGTAATAGGAGGAGCTTCTGCTGGCCAAACATTGTTTTACAAAGAGTAAATTCTTCTTGCACCAATACTGATTTTTCAAGTTAAAAAGGGGTAAAAGGGAAGCTGATGGCTTATTTGAAAACAACATGAGGTTAGCATTACTCATTCTTGTTTTAGCATTATTTAAGCTAAGTTTAATTTGAGACTGTACCTTGTATTACTCGCTGATGTGAAGAAGGTGGTAATGGTAGAGCATGGACATACAGGGTAGCAATGAGTTTGGTGGTTCTTTTATATGTATTTTTATTTTTTCTTACTGACTTAGCACCACAAATTAGCTAAAAGCAAATAATGTGAATGAGATTTAAAATTTGGTAAGTATTCATTTTATAAATTATTTGTTTTTTTTTAATACAGCTTTTTGAGCCTTAGTAATAACCTTCATAGTATGTAGTATTTCAAATGGGTCCTAGTTCTCCTAAGTTTAGTGGCATCCATTAGTATATTTTCTCCTGAAATATACAAAATATGTTTCTGTAAGATATTTGCCAGAACTCCTTATCTGCTTGTTTGGTGTATTTTTGAGCAGGAATTGCAGAGGAAATGTTATATGGTCTCATACTATTAGCGTATATTTAGGTTTGTGCAGTATGTATAGAGTTCCTGTCTAATGATGAATAGACCTCTTAGCTTTCTCTAACCTGAAAGCATTATGATGTGACTTTTCCCAGGAGTAATGCTACAAATATGGGAGTGCCACACTTAAGCTATCTTTTGGCATTTGACTAAGATGTGTCTAGTTTGAAAAATTGCAATAAGCATTATATTAAAGTGAGAAACTGAGAAAGCTTGTTATGGTTTAAGGACCACACATGGTATACTTAGATAATGCAGGGCTTTATTTTTTTCCATTTTGCTGAAATGTAATTGCAAAATTTTATAATGGTTTAACGCTGTATACAGCTACATTAACTCTGAAGTTGAACTTTTGTTATTGCATAATGAATGTAAACAGATGGTAAATGCATTTTTTTTTATCATACTATGTGCTTGTTTTCAAGAGGTGAGATCAGGTTGGGGTCGGCCTAGCTCAAGACACTAAATTTGGTCCTCCATTTTAACTGCCTAATGTTGTCACTAAATGAGCTTTTGAAGATTTTCTGTGGATGAAACCTGAGGAGACTGGAGGTCTCTTTGAAAGTCTTCAAAGTAATGTACTTTTTTCTATTGACTCTACAGGGAATTTAGCTACCTGTTTTATGAAGAGGACACACACTTAAAATGCACATCCAACTTTAACACCTGAATTAGGTAAATGAAATCATTGCCCCTTCCTCTAGCCCCAGGTGGCTTGTGGCCTGTATATTTATTTTTATAATCCATAAAGACAATAGAGAAGGAGCTGTAAAGTGTATGGGTGAAAAATACCATCACTCAGTCAAAGAGATCGGAAAGCACGTAATTGGTCATAATTGGTTCTGGTTAGTTGAGTGTGAAAAGCTAAGCAGAAATTGCCTACTTTAGGTGTGGGCAATATAGAGTTTATCTATTTCTGATAAACACTGCTATCTATATAGTTTACTCACCTTTTAATTTCATGCTACTCTGTTGATGAATGAATGTGCAATTCAAAAATATTCATCTGAGTATTCTTAAAAATGTTTTGGTATAGTAAGGACACAGGATTTTAAGAGATTCAGTGAGCTTGTGATCTATTGACAAATTTTGAGTAGCTCTTTCGAGATTTACAGAAGTTCTGTGATATCAGGAACATCAGCCATAAAACTTCAACTGGGTGCTCTATAAGCCTCAAATGTATGCTGTATAACATTTGGAAAACTAGTTTGAAGGAAAAGCCAGTATGCATAATTATGTTACAAAATTGAGTTTGAACTCACGCCTTGTTGTGATACTGTCCTGGTTCCAGCTGGGACAGAATGAACTTTCTTCCCAGTAGCTGGGGGTGTGTGTGCTGTGTTTTGGGTTTGGTATAATAGGAGCGTTGATGGCCCATTGATGTTTTGGCTGTTGCTGGGTGGTGCTTGCACCGGGCACTTTTCGGCCTCCCATGCCTTGCCAGGTGCAAGCACCACCCAGCAACACCCAAAACATGGGAAGCTGCATGGGAAGCTGGCGGGGGGAGCATAGCCGGGGTGGTTGACCCAGCTGGCCAATGGGGTATTCCATACCATGTGATGTCATGCTCAGTATAAAAACTAAGGGTGTGGGGTGGGGCTCTGGGTCCCAGGGAAGGGCTCTCGTATCGGGTGTGTCATTTGGTGGGTGGTGAGCAATTGCATTGTGCATCGCCTGCTTTGTATACTGTTTTTGTTGTTGTTGTTATCACTGTTATTATTACTGTTCTACTTTGTTTTATTTCAATTATTAAACTGTTTTTATCTCAACCCGCGAGTTTTCCTACTCGTGCCCTCCCGATTCTCTCCCCCATCCCACCAGAGCAGGGGGGTGAGCGAGCAGCTGCGTGGTGTTTAGGTGCTGCCAGGGTTAAACCACGACAGTCCTTTTTGGCGCCCAACGTGGGGCTCGAAGGGTTTGAGATAACAACAGACTAACTAGAGCATATTAAGGAATTTGTATCTGTTAACAGTTGTTGGTCACCATATTCGTTTATCTGACCTGCATCATGTTCTTGTTTTTGCTGTACATGTTAAAGATTGGTGTTGGTTTCTGCAGTCTGCTGTGCTCTGCAGTGATCAGTGATGTTTTGCTGGGGAGATTTGTTATTAAAATGCTGGCATTGGGCATTATTTGGTATCCGGGTGTTGTACTGAAGCCGTTACTGTAATTTGGGTACCACCTCTTGGAGACAATTAGTAATTATACCTCTTCCTCTGAGGAGCTTTTTAWGGAGGAAATACAGAATGGCACCTTCCTCTATGATGTTTTCTCCTTTGTTACAACAACTTGTCAGTACCTYGAACATCCCTGGGTCGTTAAGATATATCTATTGGTATTTCTTGGGAATATTGTTTTGGTTTTGTCTAAGGTTACTAAGCAATTTAAGAATATCATACAGAGATCTGCCCCAAGGCTGGATAGTTATGAGGGGCAGGGTGTGTGGGATAGCATGGGCAAATGCCTAGGACGGTGGGCACCCCC
>JAYKAV010000758.1:31654-42958 GCA_035582835.1 Phoebastria nigripes
GCCAGGGGGGGTTGGGGGGGGCCTCACCCCCACAGTGTGAGCTGGGGGGGGGGTTGGGGCCTTCCCCCCTGTCCCCCCGGGGCAGGCCTGGGGTCCTCGTCCCCTCCTGGGTGGCCCCAGGCAGGGGGTGTTTGTGGGTACTTGGGGCCCCCCTGGCCCTGGGGTGTCGGGGCCGAGGGGGTCCCCCCAACCCCACCTGCCTCCCCCGTCCCCCAGGCCCTGCCGTCACCATGCCCCCGCGGCGCTCGGCCCGCATCCAGGGCACCTCCTCCAGCTCTGGCTCCTCCGCCGGGCTGGGCACCGGCTCCAGCCCTGCACCGGGGTCAGCCGGGGTGCGGAGCAGCTCCCCGCCATCGCCGCCGGCCCCTGACAGCCCGTGAGTGGGGGGCYGGGGAGGGTGGGGGCCCAGCCGGCCCCCGGCTGCGCCCCACCGCCGTGCCATCCCTGCAGGGACCTCAGCAGCGGTGACTCCGGCAGCGACTTCGAGGACACGCTGCGGCTGCGCAGCAAGCGGGGACCCCAGCGGGCACTGAGCCRCGGCCCCGTACGTCCTGCCCCCCCTTCCGGCCGCGTGCTCCGTCCTGGGCTGCTCCAAATACCCGCCGTGTCCCCTCGCGCCAGGTCTTGAAGCGTCCCCGGAGGAGGGAGCCCAGCAGGGACGGGAGCAGTCCGGCTGCGAGCAACCCGGAGCAAAACACCCTCTTTGAGGCCATCAGGTCGGCCAAGATCGCCGTTGAGGTAACCCCACTGACGCAGCACCCCGGGGGGCCGCAGCCGGCTCGCACAGGGGATGAAGGGACACGGGGGGCCACATGCGTCTCGAGCGGGGTCTCGGGGGGCCCCAGCCGGCTGCTGTTTGATGCCGGCTGTCCTGTGCCTGCAGACGGTGGTGGACGAATGGCTGGAGACCTACAAGCAGGACCGGGAGACGGGGTTCCTGGAGCTCATCAACTTTATCATCCGCTCCTGCGGCTGCAGAGGTGGGGGGTCCCTGCCGAGTGCTCTGTCCCCTCTGCGCTGCTGGTGGGGCCCCCCCCAGCCCGGGAACCCCTGTTTCACCCCTGGCTCCCTGGCAGGCGTGGTGACCCCGGAGATGTTCAGGCACCTGCAGAACTCGGAGATCATCCAGCAGCTGACAGAGAAGTTCGAGGAGGTGCTGGGCAGGCGCCGGGGGGAGGTGGCAGCAGGGCCGGCGGGGGGCCCAGCTCACCCCGACTCCCGCAGGATTCGGCCGAGTACCCGCTCTCGCTGAGCACCCAGCCCTGGCGCCGCTTCCGGGCCGGCTTCTGCGAGCTGGTGACAGTGGTGGTGCGGCAGTGCCAGTACAGCGTTGTCTATGACGAGTTCCTGATGGACGCCCTCATCTCCCTGCTCACCGGCCTCTCTGACTCCCAGGTGCGGGCTTTCCGCCACACCAGCACCCTGGCAGGTAGGCAGCTCCCCGGGGGGGCTCCCCGCAGGCTCCCCGCGGGGGTCCCCGCTCCCACTGCGCCGCCCTCCCAGCCATGAAGCTGATGACGGCGCTGGTGAACGTGGCGCTGGGTGTGAGCCTGCACCAGGAGAACAACCARCGGCAGTACGAGGCCGAGCGGAGCAAGGGGCCCGGCCGCCGGGCCACCGACAAGCTGGAGGCGCTGCTGGAGAAGCGCCGGGAGGTGAGCGGCGGTAGCGGGGGGCTGGGCGGCGGTGGCGGGGGGCTGGGCCCCGCCTGAGCCCCACTGCGTCCCCCCAGCTCCAGGAGCAGCAGGAGGAGATCGAGAACATGATGAACGCCGTCTTCAAGGGCGTCTTCGTGCACCGCTACAGGTCAGGGCTGGCCCAGCAGCTCGGGAGCGGAAGGGGGTCTCGTGGCTGGGGAGAAGGGGCATGGAGTGTGGCGTGGCCGGGCCGGGAGGGCAGGTGGGAGCGATGTGGGGATGGGGACGTGGTGCCGCTGGGGACCGTGGCGTGAGCCCGGGCGTTGCCACACGCGGCAGAGATGTGGTGCCTGAGATCCGGGCCATCTGCATGGAGGAGCTGGGGACGTGGATGAGGAGCTACGCGGCCTCCTTCCTCACCGACGGCTACCTCAAGTACATCGGCTGGACCCTGCACGACAAGGTGGGCCAGGGATGGGGGGCCRGGGGCCACGGGTCTGGGCTGGGGGTCCTGCTGACGGTCGCTGTCCCCGCAGCAGTGGGAGGTGCGCCTGCAGTGTGTGAAGGCACTGCAGGGGCTGTATTGCCACCGGGACATGGCCGCCCACATGGAGCTCTTCACCAGCCGCTTCAAGGTGAGAGGGGGCCCGCGGGGGTCCCCCGGGTCCCTGCAGGGTGTCACTGCCCGCATCCCCCTCGCCAGACCCGCATGGTGTCCATGGTGCTCGACAAGGAGCCCGACGTGGCCGTGGAGGTGGTGAAGCTGCTGACGCTGATGCTGGAGTGAGCGCGGGGCCGGGGCTGGGGGGGACGTGGGGGCACAGGGTCCTCCAGTGAGAGTGGGGACAGATGATGGGGCTGGAGGGCACCCAGGGGATGGGGTCCTGCTGCGAATGCAGGGCCCTGGGGACATGGCCCCGCAGCGAGAACAGGGACGGGGGAGCGGGGCTGGGGGACGGGAGGAGCGGGGACCCCCGCCATTCCTCGTGCACAGGAACATGGAGGAGGCGCTGACGGAGGAGGACTGCCAGAGCGTCTACCCTGTGGTCTACGTCTCCAGCCGGGCGCTGGCCTCCGCTGCCGGGCTTTTCCTCTACCGCAGGTGAGCAAGGGCCGGTGCCTGGCACAGCCCGTCCCATGCCAGGGGCTGGTCCCCAGCACACGCTGCCCGGCACCGGAGCTGCTGCCGTCACCCAGCCGCAGCCCCCACAAAAAGCCGAGCCTTTTCTGCCTGCCAAACCCTGACTCAGGCTCGGTTTCCTCCCCGCTCCGCCGTGGGGAGCATCTGGCAGGCAGCCTGCGGAGGCCGGCAGACAGGCTGCCTTCGTCCCAGGCTCATTAGCACCGTCCTTAATGGGAGCGGGGGCTGGGGCAGCCGCATCCGGCCCCGGGGTCGCTGCGGGGCAAGCGCGAGCCCAGCACGCGCTGGGTCAGCTGCCCGGAGCCCCAGCCGCCCGTCCCGCTCGCACGCTCGTGCTCTTGCGCCAGCCTTGGCGCGCTCGGCAGAGAGGGGGCCGGCAGCGCCGTGTTTATCTCGGCGCAGGCCTTGGCGGCTCTTGGCAGTGGCAGTGTTTGGGCTTGTCACGGCCCCGTTCCCCCGCACATCTGGGGCGGCGGCAGCTGTGCGTGGCGTCAGCCCGGGTCCTCCCTGTCCCTCGGGGTTCGGGTGCCGCCCCAGGGTGGGGGCAGGTGGGGACCCCCGTGTCTGTGTCCCCTGGGGCTCTGGCCCCAGAGCAGGGGGTACATGGGTCCCCCATCTCTGTCCCTGGGGTTTGTGGTCCCTGCGTGTCCCCCAGCTCTGTCCCCAGAGCGGGGGGTACGTGGGACCCCCATGTCCCTGTCCCTTGGGGCGCTGTCCCCTGTACGTCCTGCTCAGGTACTTGGGGATCCCCGTGTCTGTGTCCCCCCGGGGCTCTGCCCCCCTCACGCCCAGCGTGGGCACACGGGACCCCCGTGTGACCCTGTGCGTGTGTCCCCAGGCTGCTAGACCCCCAACGAGAGGGGGGCAGGGAGTCGTCTCGCGATGGGGACAACAGGACCTTCTTCCGGCTGCTTCTGGCCTTCTTCATCGAGAGYGAGGTGAGAGCGGCCGCAGGGGGCCCGGGAGGGCGGGGCGGGCCCTGCGTGCCATGACGGTCCCCTGTCCCCCGTCCCCAGCTCCACGAGCACGCGGCCTACTTGGTGGACAGCCTGTGGGACTGCGCCGGGCCCCGGCTGAGGGACTGGGAGACCATCAGCGCTTTGCTGCTGGAGGAGTCGTCCRCCGAGGGTACGGCACTACTGGGAGGTGCTGGGATGCCACAGAGGAGTCACTGGGAAACGCTGGGATATGCTGGGATGTCACTGGGAGACACTGGGATATGCTGGGATGTTGCTGGGACCAAGTAGGCTACATTGGAACACCCTGGGACATCCTTGAGGTWTACAGGGACGTTGCTGGGATGCACTGGGAGATGCTGGGATGCGCTTGGGTGCGCTAGGATGCACTAGGGAGAGATCACGGGGAGACACCGGGGCACTGCTGCAATGCRCTGGGATATACTGGGACATCACTGGGCGACACTGGGGTTGCTGTGGGACATCCCTGGGAGATGTTGAGACATTGCTGGGAGATGCTGGGATGTGATGGGGAGGCAGCGGGGCATCACTGGAACATATGGGGACATGCTGGGATGTCACTGGGTTGCTGGGGCACTGGTGGGTGGTCAGGGGACATACTGGGATTTGTTGGGATGCACTGGGACCCCCTGGCACAGCAGAGGGGGTGCCGGGACACCCTCCAGCCCCCCCGTTTCCACCCCCCAGGCCTGGCAGACCGGCAGGAGAAGGCACTGGTGGAGATCCTGGCAGCCAGCGTGGTCCAGGCGGCCGAGGGGCAGCCCCCGGTGGGCCGCAGCCTGGCCAAGAAGGTAAYGGGGCTGGGGAGGGGGTGGGGGTCCCCCCCGGGCCGCCCTGAGCCCCCCCTGAGCCCCCCCTCTGCCCCCAGCCCTCGGCCCGGGAGCGCAAGGTGCAGGTGGAGGAGAGAACCCGGCTCACCCACTGCCTCATCCCGGCCCTGCCCCAGCTGCTGGCCAAGGTGAGGGGGACGGGGCCCTCCGCCGCCGCCGGGGGCCTGGGGGGGTCGGCGCTCACCCCCCGCCACTGCCCCCCCAGTTCTCGGCTGACGCTGAGAAGGCGGCTCCGCTCCTGGAGGTGCTGCGCTGCTTCGACCTCAGCATCTACCGCACCGGGCGGCTGGAGAAGGTGCTGCCCCCTCGCCCCCCGGGCAGGATCCGGCCCCCCGGGGCTGGGGCAGAGCCGCTCTGCCCCTGGGAAGCGGGGCTGCGGGGACGGGATGCCGACGGGTCYCCCGGGTGTCCCCTTCAGGGTGCTCTGTGTCCCTGTCCCCCCTGGGAGGCTGGGTGCTCTGTGCCCCCATCAGGGGGCTGTCCCCGTCCCCGTCCCCCTGGGGGGCCCACGGCTGTCCTCATCCTCTCCGGGGAGCCGTACGTCCCGGTGGGAGGCTGCCAGTCCCCCTGTCCCCAGGGGAGGCCCCGCGTCCCCCCGTCCCTCCCGCAGCCCCCTCTCCCCGCAGCACCTGGAGCTGGTGCTGGGGCAGCTGCAGGAGGTGGTGGAGAAGCACGTGGGGCAGGCGGTGCTGGAGGCCGCGTCCCGTGCGCTCCACGCGCTCTGCAACCCTGAGCTCGCCCTGCACGGCCGCGGGGACCTGGTGCGCAGCCGCCTCGCCGACCAGCTGGCCGACAAGTTCCACCAGGAGGTCACCGAGCTGCTCCAGGTAGAGGGGACGGGAGAGGGASCCTGAGTCTGGAACGGGGCTGGGGACCGCTGGGAACAGGACAGGGACCTGAAGATCAGGACGTGGACCTGGAGCCCGGGATGGAGCTTGGGCCACCCCAGGGCAGGGACTCGGACTCCAGGACAGGGCTGGGGACAGCGACCTGGAGCCAGGAGGGGGCTGGGGACAGGAGAGGGACCAGCACCTGTAGGGACAGCGGTGGCCCAGGCAGGGATGGGGCATCGGCAGGGAAGAGCCGGTCTGAGAGGTGCGGTGGGGGGGAGCCAGCAAGGGACCGTGGGGAGTGGGGTGTCCCCAACCCGGCGCAGAGCGTCCCCAACCCCACGCGGAGCGTCCCCAACCCCGGGCCCTGCCCAGGCCTCGTCCCTGGACGAGGAGGAGGTGTACAGCATGGCGGCCACGCTGAAGAGGATCTCCGTCCTGTTCAAGTGAGTGGGGAGCCTTGGGGCCACGCCACCCCTCTGCCCACAACCCCAGGGGTCCCCTGGTGTCCTTGTCCCCCTCCACGTGCCTCCCCTGTGCCCTGTCCCGTGGCATCCTGTCCCGTTGCCCTGTGTGTCCCTGGCACCCTGTCCCCTACCATGTGCTCTCCATGTCCCTGTGCAGTGGCGTCCCACATCCCAGTGTCTTGTCCCTTGCCCTGTGCGTCCCCTGCCCCATCTGCTCCCCATGTCCCTGTCCCCCAGTGTCCTGCCCCCTGCCCCATGTGCTGCCCGTTGTCCCTGTCCCGCAGCGTCCTGCCCCACATCTCCCCGTGCCCTGCTGACGCCACTCTGTCTCTGCAGCGCCCATGACCTGACGCCCTGGCAGCTCTTCGAGCCCTGCGCCCAGCTCCTGCAGCGCGCCGTGGACACGGGCGAGGTGCCCCCGCAGGTACCACCCTGGGGACACGGTGGGGACACGGCGGGGCACCTCAGCACCACGGCCATCCCTTGCCCACATCCGCCCCCACAGGTCCTTGTCCCCGCCATCACCTGCCTCCACTTCCACATCCTCTGGGAGCTCTCGCGCCTGCCCAGCACCGATGTCCCTCAGGTGAGCGGGTGCCACAGAGACAGCCACGAGGACAACTTGGGGGGGTCCCCGTGTCCCTGAAGGCCACCGCGTCCCCCTGCCCAGGAGCAGCTGCAGAGCCTGAAGACCAGAGTCACCTCCTTCTGCTCGCTGTGCCAGAGCTGCCTGTCCGACGTGGACGCCGGCGTCCGGGAGCAGGTACGCAGGGGCCGGGGGAACACGGGGTTGGGGGGCTGGGCCTGGTGCTGAGCCCGTCCTCGTGTCCTCAGGCCTTTGTGGTGCTCAGCGACCTGCTGCTGGTGTTCGGGCCCCAGCTGCCGCAGGACGGGCGGGAGGCGCTGGCCCCGCTGGTGCTGCTGCCTGACACAGAGCTGCAGTCCCAGCTGGCCGCCTTCCTCATGGACCATGTCTTCCACCACGCCTGCAGCCACGAAGAGCTCTCGGCCACAGGTACGTCCYCTCCGCGCATCCCAGGGGAGTCCCCTGGGATGTCTGTCCCCCCACCGTCCCCTGCTGTCTCCACAGAGGACAGCGAGAGCCACATCGAGGAGCTGCACCAGCGCCGGGTGCTCCTGGCCGGCTTCTGCAAACTCATCATCTACAACGTGCTGGAGCTCAGCGCCGCCTCCGACGTCTTCAAGCACTATGCCAAGGTGGGGGGCGCGCGGGAGGACTGTCCCGCTGGCCCCGCAACGGCTTGGGGACATCGGGCCCTGTCACCTCCTCCCCAGTTTTACAGCGACTACGGGGACATCATCAAAGAGACGCTGAACTGCACCCGGCAGATCAACCGGCAGGAGTGGGCTCGCACCCTGCTGCTCAGCTTGCAGCAGGTACGGCGCCGGCTGGGGGGCTCTGGGCGTCCCTGGGGTTGTCCAGGAGGCTCGGAGGGTCTCTGGGGAATCCAGGGGGTCTCCAGGGGAGTCTAGGGGTCTTTGGGGTGCCCTAGGGAGGTCAGGCAGGCTCCAGTAGATGTGGATGGGGTTTGAGGGGAGCATCTCTGGGGAGGTCCAGGGGTCAGGGAGGCTCTAGGGGGGAGTCTCTGAGACTCTAGGGGGGTGGGGGGCTCCAGGGGGGGTCTGGGGGGTCTCCAGGTGGGTCTGGGGGTCTCCAAGGGGTCCCGCACTGACCCTCTGCCCCTGCACAGCTGATGACGGAGCTGCTGCTGCAGCAGGGCCCCAAGATCCGGGCGGCCGAGGCTTTCCTGGAGATCCGGGACCTGGCGCGGCGTTTCTCCCTCCTCTTCAGCCTCCACCAGCTCCGCAACCGCCCGGCGCTGCTCAGCATGCACAAGTGCGAGGGGCCGGGGGGGCCGGGGGGCTGGGCCGGGGCTCAGCCTCCCCCCTCATCCCTCTGCCCCGGCCAGGGAGGGGATCCAGTTCGCCTTCCAGGAGCCTCCAGGCCCTGGGCCAGGGCTGCCGCCCCTCAACCTGCCCTTCCTGGAGGTGCTGAGCGAGTTCTCGCCCCGGCTGCTGCGCCCCGACAAGGCCCTGCTGTGAGTCAGGGGGGCACGGGTCCCCAGGGGCCGGGGGGGGGGTCCCATTTGGGTCCCCAAGGGCCATGTGGGGTCCCCAGTGGGATCCCCAAGGTCCACATGGGGTCCCCGGGGGCGATGTGGGGTTCCCTGGGGCCGTGTGGGGTCCCCCAGCACCCCGCAGGTCCCTGGTGCCCTGTCACCCACCATGTCCCCCTTGTCCCCCTGCAGCCTGGCCTACCTGGAGAAGATGTACCGGGAGCGGCAGTGGCTGGCGCCGCAGGATGCGCCGTGGCCGTCCCTTGTTGCCTACCGCAACTCCCTGCAGCCGCAGGAGGAGGGGGGCTCGGTGAGCAGCCGCAGTACAGCCCCCCGCCCGCGCCCCCCGCCCGGCTCTGCTGCCAAGAGACCCCGCATGGACGGTGAGGCGGGGGCTGAGCCCCGGGGGACCCCATGTCCTGGGGGCTGCGCCACCCCCAGCACCCAGGCTGGGCTGTGCGGGGCTGGGGGCGGTTGTCCTGCTCAGTCCCTCCCTGGGGGGACCCCGGCCAGAGGCTGGGACCAGTTTGAGGCTCCCCAGTACAGAGCGAGGGTCACTGCGGGGTGGGGAGCTGAGAGGTGGCAAAGGGGGGGTTCGTGTCGGTGCCGTCACCTCTGCCGGGGCCGGACTGTCCTCGGGAGGGGACGGGACAGGGTTGTGGGGACAGGGATGAGGCCTGGGGACAAGGACGGGGCTCAAGGATGGGGACAGGGTGCGGGGCTGGGGACACAGCTTGGGGACAGGGATAGGGTGTGGGGCTGGGGCAGGGCCCCGTGCTCAGGCCCCTCCCGCAGCCCCCTCGGAGCACCCCGACTCCAGCCCATGGCCGAGCAGCCGCCTTCCCAGCCCGGCCCTGACCTCCACCGCGCTGCGGGGCGGCCCCCGGCCCCCCCAGCTGCCAGCGCGGGACCCCGGCCCTGACCCCAGCTTCCTTCAGAGGTGAGTGGCTGGGCTGGGGGGAAGCCCCCCCAAACCGGGTGCCCCCCGCCCAGGGCCCCCTCCCGATTCCTCAGCCTCTCCTCCCGCAGCAGCTCCCTGTCGCGCCGGCGCAGCGGGATGAACCGGTGAGCGAGGGCCGGGGGGCACAGGGGAGACCGGGCTGCTGGGGGGGCAAGGGGTGGTTGCTGGAGAGGGACCAGGGTGGGCACTGGTGCTGCTGGGGGAGAGTCTGGGGGGGTTCCTCCACCCTCCACCTCCCTCCCTCCCTCCCTCCCTCCCTCCCTTCTCCCCCAGGCTCAGCCTGATGGTGGAAGAGGAAGAGGAGGTGACGATTGAAGAGGAGAGCAGTGAGGAGGACACCCCAGGGCAGGACAGGGTGAGGCCACCCCCCGAGGGTCCCCCCAGCCCCCTGCCCCTGCAGGGGTGGGGCCTGGGGTGCCCCCACCCCAGCCAGCCCCAACCTGCCCCCCCCAGACTCTGCTGGCCCCCCAGGACCGGCTCCGGGACCTCTTCGACTCCACCATCCTGGGCATCGAGGTGAGCTGGGGGGAACGCACGGGGTCCCCAGGGGAAGAGGGACCCCAAAGGAGAGCCCTCCCCCCCACTTTGGGGGGGGTCTCACAGGACCCCTCTCCCCACAGGACATCTGAGTGAGGGAGCCCCGGCGGTGCCGAGCAGTTTGGTGCCTGTTTATTGTTGTTACGAGCCCAAACCTGGGGGAGCCCGGCTCCCCAGGCCCTGTTTGGTAACAGTTAATAAATACTTGGTTGACAGCCGGCGTCGGGGCGCAGGTTCCCCTTTCGGGGCGCAGGTCTCCGGTGTCGGGGGTCCGCAGGCTGCGGGTCTCGGCGGGGGGGTCCCCGCTCAGAGGCGCAGCACGTAGGAGTCGCTGTGGGTGAGGTAGCGCACCCAGCGCTGGGGGGGCCCGGCCAGCCCCGGCAGCCGCACGAAGCGGACGTGCAGCCCCGAGCAGGTGTGCGCGGGCAGCTCGAAGGCCAGGTTGGCCGGGCCCAGCTCCAGCAGCGACGCGCGGCTCAGCCCCGGCACCTCCAGCTGCGGGGAGGGCGCAGCGATGCCGGGGACGGCACGGGACACCGGCTCCCCGCCCGGCCCTGAGCCCTGCAGCTCCCCCCCCCCGAAGGGGACACAGGTCCTTGCCCATCCCCAGGCCCTGCGGTCACCCCCGCAAGAGGGACAGGTCCCCAAAGGCTCCCCAGGGAGGGGGGGGGGCAGGTCCCTGCCGGCCCCTTGGCCCCCCCAGCCCTCACCTTGAAGAGCGCGGAGAGCTGTGACCCCCCCTGGCAGCGCGGGATGTCCCAGCGGATGGACTTGGTGCCGGGCTGCAGCTCGGCTGTCTGCTCGGGGCTGCTCAGCTCCTGCGCCAGGCTGGGGGGGCACGGGGGGGTGAGGGGGTGACAAGGCGGGGGACAGCCCCCCAGACCCCCAAACGCCGGCACCCACCTGCTCACCCCCTTGGGCACGGGCAGCTGCAGGCGGACGTTGAGGGCTTGGCTGGAATTGAGGGTGGGCAGGTCAGGGGCCGGGCTCTGCCGCGGCCCCCTTGGCCCCCCCGGCCCCTACCTCTTTGGGGGCAGGTCGCAGCGGAGCTTCAGGTACAGCCGGAGCCTGCAGGGAAACAGGGATGGTCGGAATTGGGGTCACCCCCCAGGGATGGTCAGAACGGGGGTGACACCCGCTCCCCCCCTCACCTCCCTGTGGGGTCCTGGTCCACGGTGGGGAAGAGGCGGAAGGGCAGAGGCGAGGGGATGTCGTCCGCCAGCTGGTACTGCATGAGCGTGAGCTGGGGGAGACGGGGCTCAGGGGGGGCTGCGGCAGCCCCCCCACGTCCCCCGGTGTCCCCAGTGTTTTCCCCCGGTGTCCCTCACCTCCCCCTGGCTCGGGGTGACCTTCAGGACCCTCCCGCTCTCGAACTCGTCCAGCTTGACTGAGCTGTGGAAGGCGCATTCGTCCACCCGGACGGCTGTGCCGTAGCCTGGGGGGGCAGAGAAGGGCGCTACGGGGTGCTGGGGGGCAAAGCAGGGGGTAGGGGGGTGCTGGGGGGCAGCCGGGGGTGTTAGGGGGGTGCTGGGGGACAGAGGCGGGTATTTGGCGGGTGCTGGGGGGGCTCACCCCGCAGCTCCGACTTGCCCACGCAGAACTCCTCCGTCAGTCCGATGCGCATCTCTGCGGGGACAGGGAGGGCGCGGGGTCACCCCAGGCTGTCCCCGACCCCCTGGTACCCCAACCCGGCCCCCGCTTACCCACGCAGCTGGGCAGGTAGCACTTGAGGCGGATTTCCCCCTGGACGTCCACCTTCATGGGCGTCCCCTGGGGAGAGGGGACCTGGGCTGAGCTGGGACAGGCGGGGGGGTGGAGGAGACCTCGGGGGAACGGGGGGGTCCCA
>JAYKAV010000759.1:0-42531 GCA_035582835.1 Phoebastria nigripes
GCATCGGAGCAGCCAGGTAACAATATGCTCGCCTGGACGATGGCTGAAATCTTTTTGCATATCTCGCAGGTCACTCAGGGATAGGCTTCGGGTGGTTTCTGTCTCACTTACGAGTTCTTCCTCTTCCTCCTCCCCTCCTTGTGATGGCCCTGCTTTTCCATCATCCCTTTCTAAACGAATTGACTTTCACTTCCAAGATTTCTTCTTACGTATAGGGGCGACTGATACCAGCACAGGTTGGTCCTCTGGTTTAGTTGTAGTGCCAGTCGCGGGGGTTGGAGCAGCCGCAGTGCCCGTCRCGGGGSTTGGAGCAGCCGCAGTGCCCGTTGCAGGGGTTGGAGCAGCCGCAGTGCCTGTTGCCTTGTCGTCAGATCCAGAGACCTTCTTTTCCCCTTGAGGGTTCTGAATAGCGTTGAACAGGGCTCGGTAGGCATGGGCCAGGCCCCAGCACGTTGCAGTGATCTGTGTCTCTCTGGAATTGCCAGGGTGACAGCATACTTTCTCCAAATATTCTACCAATTTTTCAGGGTTCTGCACTTGTTCCGGGGTGAAGTTCCAAAACATTGGAGGTGCCCACTGTCCTAGGTACTTGCCCATACTGTCCCACGCACCCTGCCACTCGTAACTATCCAGCCTCGGGGCAGATCTCTGGGTGGTATTCTTAAATAGTTGTTTAACCTTAAACAAGGCCTGAAATGCATTCAGGAGACATAGCAATAGGAACATGCTGGTTTGAACATCCCAAGGATATTCAAAATCCTCAAGAGCTGTTGTAATCAGCCTGGAGGAGAAGGGGAAGGTGAAGGAAGGTGTCTCCCCCATAGGTTGGCTCTCCGAGGAGAAGAGGTAAAAAGTGTAGTTACTAACAGTTTCCGAGAGATAGCTCCAGAAGTACAGCGATGACGGCAGTGTGGAGTACAATCTCATGACCAATAATTTTGTCATAACATAAGCCAGTGTTACGCAGTATAGCAAAGCGATAACCTTAATCCATCTCCCAGAGGTGATAAACAGCACGAAAACACCGATAAGCAGTATATACAGCCAGTAAGGTGTTACATAACGCAACTCCACAAACAGATCCAACAACTCTGAGAGCAAATCAACCAACCAACCAACCATTGTGACCAGYGACTACTAAACTGATATAATGAATGCTTACAACAAATTTGTTTTACCAGGTCAGGTCAGATGTGTCGTTATCTCAACCCTTTGAGCCCCACGTTGGGTGCCAAAAAGGACTGTTGTGGTTTAACCTGGCAGGCAGCCAAACACCACACAGCTGCTTGCTCACTCCCCCCTCCCCTCAGTGGGATGGGGGAGAGAATTGGGAAAAGAAAAGTAAAATTTGTGGATTGAGATAAAGACAGTTTCATAAAACAGAAAAGGAAGGGAAAATAATAATAATAGTAATAATAACAATGGTAGAATATACAAAATGAGTGATGCACAATGCAATTGCTCACCACCCGCCGACYGATACCCAAGCAGCGATTTCTACTTCCTGGACCACACCTCCTATTTATATACTGAGCATGATGTCACATGGTATGGAATACCCCGTTGGCCAGTTGGGTTAGCTGTCCTGGCTATGCTCCCTCCCAGCTTCTTGTGCACCTGGCAGAGCATGGGAAGATGAAAAGTCCTTGACTAGTAGACTACTTAGCAACAACTAAAAACATCAGTGTGTTATCAACATTCTTTTCATACCAAATCCAAAACACAGCACTAGGAAGAAAATTAACTCTATCCCAGCCGAAACCAGGACACACACTGATGTTTTTAGTTGTTGCTAAGTAGCCTACTAACCAAGGACTTTTCAAAATTTTGCCAAAATATTTTTTAAACATTTTTATTAGGAGGAGTGGGTGGCAAGAGAAAGAATGCAAACTAAAAGCCCCTCCATTTTGTAGAATGTGTATTTGACACACCTTTAGGACTTTAAGAGGGTGGTCTGAACTGAGAGATCTCTCAGGAGTTCTAATGTCTAAACTTCTTGGTTTCAACATCATCCCAGAGGACTGAAAGATCTGTGGATATGCAGTGTATGTACCATGTACACTGTTTTGCAAGGATCCTAATTCAAGTTTGGATTCGCCCCTTCTAAATCTCTCTGCAAATCATTCAAAGCCCTTTTTCTGTTTCTGGCAGAGGAATCAAGAATTCTGAAGGTCACATTTCTCATGGCAAATAGCAAAATACAGCAACAAGCTATTTACCTAATCTGGAGTATAATAAACAAAATTGTAATACCAGCAAAGCTTTCCAATTTAACATGAAAGGATAGCCAAGAGGCAAAATGTCTGAGTGCAAAGAAAAAGTTGATATTAGCAATGGGATCAGTCTTTTATGTATCTCATATAATTACAGTTCTTTCAATTCCTCATCTGGTGATCGCCTTTATCAACTTCTTATTTTTCCCATGTGATCTAAAATAGCCAGTGATTTATGTCCAGCAATTCTAATTCTCCGTAGCTGAAAGACAAGCAGATACCCTCCAAGGCAGCAGATTCAATCCTTTAGGAACAGCTCACAATCTTGCAGCTGGTACTCAGTGGCCACAAGCATCGTCGGTGTGTCTAAACCTGTAGTGTCAGAGCCAGAGGAGTTTAGCTTAGGCTTGAAAACATGCTAACACCAAAAATTAGACATTCTAACAGAAAAGGACTGGATTAGGATTTCAGCTCCAAAGCTAACCACTTGACTCCTGTGAGTTGGACATAGTAGAGATAGACCAGAAACCTAATCTGGAGATGTGACGAAAAGGAACCATTGCATGGTCAGGTAATGGAAAGGTGGGAACAAATAAAAAAAAGTTGCCCTTGGCCATGTAAAGCTGTGACTAGTCTGCTATATTACAAAGCCCTCCTTTAGAACAACCTGTTCAAGTTTGTTTTGAAGCTGCTGAGAAGTGGTCACATACTCAGTTAAAGCTGAGAGATTGTTCAGAAAGCTGTTCTTTGACACCTCTGGGCCATCAGTTATGGCTTCCCAACTGAGACAGGCATCTTATGACATGAAAGTGTCTCTTCCACTTTATCTTAGTGCAAATGATCTGTAAAACTGTGTGGAGAAGAAATCCTTGACAGACTTTGGCAGCCACAACTTTTTAGCCATTTCTTGCCACTAAAGGTAGGAGCATTGCTTCTTTTTTTCATATGTCTTAAATTTGCATATTTTACTTAATGACTACCTGACAGGAAATCATTTGGACAAAAATCTTCAAATCTGGTCATGAAAGGTTCATAAAATCATAGAATCATAGAATGTCCCAGGTTGGAAGGGACCTTGAAAGATCATCTGGTCCAACCTTTCACAGGAAAGGGAGCCCGTATTAGACTATCCAGCACCCTGTCCAATTGCATCTGGAAAACCTCAAGTGGYGGGTACTCTACCACATCCCTGAGGAGGTTGTTCCAATGAATGATTGTTCTCACTGTAAAAAATTTCTTTGTTATATTGAGATGAAACATCTCCTTTTGTACCTTGTACCCATTGCCCCTTGTCTTCTCCTTTAGTGGATCTTTGTGAAGGGAAAACCTCCATCCCCTTTGTAGCTGCCCTTTAAGTACTGGAATACTGTGATGAGGTCCCTTCTCTTTTCCAGGGAGAAAAGATTTAACTCCTTCAGTCTTTCCTCAAAGGTTCTCCAACCCTTTGATCATCTTTGTGGCCCTCCTTTGGACCCCCTTCAGTCTGTCCGCAACTTTCTTGAGTTGTGGGGACCAGAACTGGACACAGTACGCCAGGTTTGGCCTGACAAGCACTGAGAAGAGTGGGATGATCATATCTGTCTGTGCTAGTAATGTCCCTGAGGATGCAGCCCAGGATCTGATTTCCCTTTGTTGCTGCAGCGCCACACTGCTGATGCATGTTCAGCTTGTTGTCCACCAGGACCCCCAGGTCCCTTTCAGCAAGGTTGCTCCCCAGCCTCACAGTCCTAGCCTGTACTGGGCTCTTTGGTTATGTCATCGCAGGTACAGGACTTTGCACTTGCCTTTGTTAAACTTCATACAGTTCTTGATAGCCCACTTTTCCAGGTCTCTCTGCAAGATAGCTCTCCCTTCTGACCTGTCCACCTCACCACCCAGTTTGGTGTCATCAGCAAACTTGATAAGCGTGCTTTCAATCCCCCCATGTGGAGAAGAAGCTGAGCAGCGCGGGGCCCAGTATCCATGGGGGACCCCAGTTGTAACAGCCTGTCAGCCTGAGTAAAAACCATTGATCACCACCCGCTGAGTGCAACCTGTTAACAAAATTCCCACCCACCTCGCAGACTACCCATCCAATCTATATCTTGCCAGGTTGGACATTTAGTCTCTGTAAGATTCCTTTTACTTTGTTCTCAAGTGCAAAAACTGTCTTAAAAAGGGGCTTTGCCCTCCTGCAGTGGAAGCCATTTGACTCTAACATTTTAATGGGGATTTAAATATTTAACTCCAGATATGCAAACAATTCTAAAAACCAAACCCTGAAACCTTGGTTTCTATTTGGGATTTTATCCCACTTACTATGATTTTGTGGGTTTAAAACAAAATAAATTTGTGGGCATATATCATATACAGTATATAGTGTGTATTTTATGTTATCTGTGTCAGCTTGATTTCCTTCTTATGGAGAAGCCACCTCTATAACCTGCTAATACTTACAAGTCAGTAGATCTTGCCCTTTTGTCCTTTAAAGGATTTCTGATAGATTGTCTGGTTCAGTTCCCTGAAATTCCTTTTGTAATATAAACCTTGACTAAAAGATGAGCAAAGTAAATGCAGCCATAATTTTAAAAAGACCTCTGTGCAGGTGGATATTTCTACCTATGGCTTAATTAGTACTCTGCACAGGCAAAGTCAGGTTGAGGATCTGTACCAGCTGCTTCCACAGAGTTCACTAAATGATTAGTCTCGCTTATCCACCGACAGAAAAAAATACAGAGCTGTTTTCTTTTATGGATTTAGACAATATCATTGGTCATTAGAGAACGGTTCTGGTGAGTACAACTCTTAATGACCATCTTGCTATATAAACAATTTATGTTTTGTTTTGCTTAGGTTGCAGTAGAAAACCCTTGTGTATAAACACTGATGGACAATGTTCAAAATTACTTCTAATTGGGTAGACCAGCTTATTGGATATTTCGTTTTGCCCTTGTGAACATACATATGTTTCCACAGTCTCATTTGCTTCACCTATCAGGAAAAATCCATGTTAGTTTTTCATTAGTAAAATCCATTTTAAGGTCTCCAGGAGGTAAATTATTTTTAAAATTAGTTTTTATTTTATTAGTCAGGTTGCATGGTGTCAAAACTATGTTGGAGCCAGTGGCACTTCAACTGAGCTTATTAATATTGATACAATCACTCTATGTCTCAGTTCAGTATGACACCGTTAACCTTCTGAGACTAAGAAGTATTTTTAAAAAGACAACAGATAATTTTTAACTAATTACTTTAGAATAATTTTTTAAGAGTGTTTTTTAGTTCTTACTAGCTTTATTCCCCAGAGAAAGAGAATGTAAGCAGCAATTTCATCAATAGTTATCAGCTGAAAATCAGAGGAGAAACATCAGGTATCAGAGACAGTATTATGTATATCCTTCCAGAAACTTTGGCCAATGCATTTGACTCCCAGATGCATGAAAAGAAAAGAGGCGGAGCACAAGTTTGCATAAAACAATCCTGGCTGCTTTGGCATACAAAAATAACATGAGGATAGAGTGAACTTTTTCAGAAGTACCTACATTGTTTAGGAGGTATTAGTCTCCCACGTCACACACATGATCTTGAAACTTTACCCTTGCTATCCTGCATTTTTCCTCCTGGGATTGTCAGGTTCTGGAGTACCATGTTGATTTGTAACACAAAATACTAGAGAGAAAGTGAGAGCACTGTACATCATTCCGGCTCAATAGCACTAGTTTCCTTTAGCAAATCTGACATTTTGCTTTGCAGTAGAACCAGGTTGATGGAGGAAGTGATAATGACAGATAAATCAATTCTCATTTCTGCTCTACACACTGACTAATAAATACATTAGTGAGATCATTAATATCATTATTGTAGGCACTCTGTCCCTTCACCCTTGCTGAAACGTCTGCATTCTTGCATATCAGTCCCATAAAGATGTTGCCAAACTGCTGCCTTATGGTAGGTTAAGCTCAGAGATACAGTGTGAGGTGATATTATAAAGCTGAGCAATCCTAGAAGATGGCATCGTGAACCTGGCAGGCAGGCATTATTTTAATGACATGACAGTAGAGTGAAGTTGATAGCAAAGGAAAGTAATGAAAGCTTATTGAAAATTCTGTATACACTAGGGCAAACCCATGATCTGGGGTCACCTCTGCAGTGGAGAGTAGAAATTTGGTGATGGCTTTATTTAATATTAAATCCCAAACTATTAATGGATTAATTAATCAAATGAATGAAGCAACTAAAGTGGTTATTTATGCTACAGCCTTTGATGTGGGCCAACACAGAATACAATTTTAGGGGGTTTTAATGCACATCCTACTAATTCCTAATAGCATGGTACAGATAGCACTGAAAGGATATGTTTCACTCAAGTAGGATGACAGAGCTTCAAAGTGAAATCTAGGACATTCTTAGTATTAAGGAGAGAAAAAACATGGGGAGGTTTTAGAGAACGGCAGCGAATAGTGTATCGGGGTACCTCTACTTATTCACTTTTTTCTTGATCCAAGTAACAGCCCCTCACCTGCTAACTCTTTATGCTTTTCATTCAGTGTACAAAAGTGGTTTAATGTCATATATGAAAAATACAGGTGTGTCCTCACTGGACAAAGCGTCTATGAAAGTGAACTGGAAGATCAGCCCACTAGGGTAGCTCATTTACTTCTTTGTCCTATGAAGCTCTACTAAAACAATTATTTTAAAATATTGTCAAGGAACAATATTTTCAGATGTGGTGTGTCTCAGTCTCTGCAGTATTTTAGTATTTGTTGTGACTGAAGTGTCACAGGGCCAATGTCTGCTCTCCGTCACAGTGGTACACATCAAGGGGAACTGAAGATCACAGATCAGTCATGGTGACATGGAATATACCACATGAGTTCCAACTGTTCACACATATCTTCTCTATGATCTGACTTACACGCTCAAGTCTTCTCCATGATGCAAATATGCTCTGAGAAAGACATCTGCTACTTTTGAACACTCTCATGGCTTGTATCCAGCTTTCATTTGGTATTTCTGTAGTGGTAACTTGCTTTCTGTATATTGCTGGTAAAGCACTGCTTATCAAAGTGTTTCTAAAAGTGGCCCCAAGTGACTTGCAATTCATTTCTTCATTGATATCTTTCTTATAAAGGTACTGATGAAATTGACCAGAGCCAAACACAACACTATGATATTTTCCTTTCTTTTGCAGGATTATGTTGTTGGCCTACATGTGTTGCATATGCATCACAAGCACTGAGAAATAAGCAGCCTATTTGTAAAATACTAGTGAGGACATGGTTTACACTATTAGAAAGTTTGGCTGAACATGTTGATCCTATGAAATCTGAATCCACTGTTAGAGGAAACAAACCAAAACCCTCTTTGTGTTCAACTATTTAAAAGCAAGGAAATATTAGCAACTCCTGTACTTTCTCATGCACTGACATTTCGATAAACTATTATACTTGTCTCCAGGAAAGGCTGGAATGATGTCACTAATGACTGCAGTGTAGCATTTTAATTGTAAAATTTCTCCAAAGTGTTGACTATTTCAAACGATCTTTGCAAAAATATATTACTTGCTGCCAAAATCACTTTGAGATTTTTTTATACATAATATCTGATTGCAAATTTTAGTATGTCAAAATGTGACTAAAAAGTTGACTCTTTTGAAAGAATTTCTCCTATATTTTCTCTCTTCGTCTAAGACAAGCTAATGTAATATACTTCAAAGTTCTGCCGCTGCACATTAGGGTATATATCTCTTTCCTGTACACCAAACGGCTGTCCAGCAAACTTGACTTTTCTAAAAAACTTGTCAAAAGTCTACAGTTACAGATTCCCTTCTGCTTTTGCTGTTTTGACCAACAGAATTACTGAAACTCCTGCTAGTGCATAAATGTATAAATAATTTTCCATTCTCTATTGCTTTTTATTTCTCCAGTAATACATAGTCAATACTGTTCTTGTCTTGTAGCCACAATTAGATTTCAAGGATACAAACATGCTCTTATCTCAGTCCTTTCAGATCTATCAGCAATCACCATTGAGTCTCTGAAGTTTGTATGTTCTCGCTCTTTCTCTCTAACTTGCTGTTCTCCAACACAACTTAGCTGTCTTTTTACTTTGCTTTGTAATGTCACCATTACCTTCCCCAGTACTTTCCTGGTAGTGTAACATTTGAGTTCATTTTTATGGTTTGTTTTCCTGGAACACACCCAATCCCTTCAAATACAGTCTGGTATACTGTAAACATGTCAACATTCACTTCTTCTTGCTTTACAATATTGACTTTACATTTATGCTTGTTACTACTGGCAAACCAAGAGTTGCTTATGAACCGAACACTACAGTGTGAAGTGAGAGTTTTCTTCTGTTCTCTCCTTGTAGCAAGTACAGTTCAAGTTAAATTTCCCAGATGCTTGCCTTGCCTTATCTGAAAGAAGACCTGATCCTGAGCAAGGGTTGTGCAGCAGTGATTCCTGGAGAAGTGTCAATGCTCTGCTCCTCCTTTGAAGTGTCATAAACAAGCACATTCATAATTGTCACACTTGTCTTCTCTTACAGTCACTGCACATTTTTGATAAACAGTTGTACTGGCTAGATTTCCAGCAATTACGTTCAAAAACAAAACACTGTGTGAAGAGGGGTTTTGTCCACCATCTGCTGTACTCTTCTCTCTCATGTGTCAGTTGCACATTTCTAGTGAACTTTTACGTATAACTTCCTGCCTTTATCCATAACTGGACTTCATCCTCTTTCTCCCTCTCTCACTATTTGGTGGGCACTAGTGTAAAGCACTGAAATGCGGACTGGAGGTCATTCTACTGAAAACTCTCCCAGTACAGCAAGCCTGGAGGTGTTCTTCATTTTTCATAGAGTAAGTTTAAAACTGAGACTGTGATGATTTTCCCCATATTGTACAGCACATGTATTCAATTCCGTCTTGTACCAAGAATGACTTCTTAGAGGTTACTGTCCTCTGCTGATACTTAGGRCATATTTGACCATAATGACTTGTCTTGCAATGGTTCTAGAGCCCTGTACACAACAGAATGATTTACATCACATTTAACATTCACATAGTTAGAAGCTACTTCCACATGGTTTCATATGCATCAGTAATTGTACTACATTTATTTTCTTTTTTGCGAAAAGGAGAAAAAATAGTCTTTGTCTCTAGTGCTTGCAGACTTTTCTTATATTTACCGCAATAAATCTGCTTCCAATCAATCTATGAACAACACTTCTTTTAAAAAAATCTGCTTCTTTTTAAACACAGGCAGAACTTCTTCTGCCACATGGAGAAATAACATCACGTACTTTCTTCTGGAGCATGTAATGCTGTTATGAAATCTTTGCTGCTGTCACAGAGAGTGTTGGTGGTATGTCCACATGAGCAAACAGCACTGCTCATTGACGCATGATCAGACAAGAATTTCCTAAGCATGATGGGTACAGTGAGTGGATTACAATTCCTCTTCTAAGATTTCTGTTCTAAGTTGCACTTACACACTTCACACCCACATGGACCAGCAGCTGCAGCATAGCCCAGCACAGCCCAGCACTGGGGTCCCAGGACACTCAGGCCAACAGCTGGACGGCTGACCTTGGTGCACCATGGCTGCAGCTCAGGCTTTGCCTTGATACAGTGTTGGACACCTGTGGACATGTGTCCCCACCTGAAGAACTATTGGTTTTGCTGTTTATTACTATGTATGTTAGGCAGTAGGCATGCACCAATGACGTGGCTCTGGGCCAGTCTTTGTGGCTCTCTCCTGATCTAAGGCCAGTCAGCAGCTGTCACAAGGGTTTCTGTCACCTGCTCGTCTCCCGCCCCAAATGTCTTACGCAACTGTGAAGCTCGCAGTGGTTACGTGACAAAGTTTTTCTGTTGCTTCTTTGTTTTCCAGCTCACATTTCACTAATCTAGTCAGTTAGAAATGGGCAAATATAGTCAAAGTCTCCTTTGCCTGAGCCTTCAGGTAGGCTTTGCCCCTGGCAGCTGCCATGTTTTCTTATTTTGTGTAGAAGTTCATTCAGAACTTGACTTCCTTGATGGCTTAGACTGTCAATTATTGCACTCTGCTTTTGTAATTGGGTATCAAACTTTACTCGTGATTTTAAACAAAATGGGCCAATGTTTTCATACAGAATCACAAACCACCTTCGTGAACACAGAACATGTGAATGACAAGAAAAAGAAATGGAGGATGGGAGCATTTCCAATCTTACCTAATTTCAGAACTTGCAAATTATATGAGAGCAGATCTAGCTACTTCCATCCAGTGAATACATATGAAATATGACTAGACATTTCACAGCTTGGAGGAAGGATGTGGTCATAACTGCAACCAAAAAAGACCACCTGAGATGTGTAATCTGACCTTTATGATGTGCCAGATTAATTTTTGCTATTATTGTAATCAGAAAAAGACAGGTTTTTTATAATTAATCTAATGTTTTATTAACGAATACTTCCTAATAAATGCATTTGGTTACTCCCAGTAACGAAGTAATACAAGTCTGAGGCTTTGTGGGGGGAAGGGTAGTATATTTAGAGTGTATTTAACATCCTATACAATATATCACCAGTGAACTCTTAAATACCAAATGCACTGCTCTTTGACTTCGCCTATGCTTTATTAATTGCTATACTTTCAGTAACCTTATAAATGTTTCACTGTACCTGAAATATACATTCATTATACAATAAATGATTGAAGCTCAGTAATGGGTATTCCCTTAAGCATAATTTATGATTTGCCTTGGCAGGCTAATACCTGGAAACTGTTTGCTGCTTCTGCTGAAGAGTATGTAAGTTCTAAAAAAAAAAAAAAAAAAAATCAGTGCAACAGTGCAATAATGTCTTCAGAAAAAAACCCACGTCTTAACGTTTAAAATATGGAACTGCAGCTTATCCAACGGGCATTATGGCTAAGCTGAGAAAAGTAAGCCTCAAAATCTTGTGAAAGACATACTGTGCAACTGTTTCTTAAGTATCATTGATTGCACAGGTCTGTTGAGCCAAGTCCTTCTCCAGCTCTCCTGCAGGAGAATTGCAAGTATAGAGCTGGTACAAGTATGTCAAGTTATGTAGTACATTCCACTGGAGAGTCTTATTGACAGTTGCAGCAGGAGGAAATATGTGTGGATAGTTAATAGTGAATATGACTGAAACATGTCATCAAAGTAATCCATGCTGCAGTGACAATCAAAAATACAGGTTTTTGACAGGTAGTTTTTCTATTGAACATAATGTGCATAGGTTCTATCAGAACGATTTTAGCTCACTGCAGATTTGATTAACTTTTTAGACAAAACAAGGGAGGTAAAAATAGCCAGAATGATTTTTAAAAGTAACATATAGAAGAAAAGAGGAAGTGGAAGAGGAAAGGGAAAAGGGAAGGGGAGGGAAGGAGAGGGAAGGGAAGGATAAAAGTTGCCTACATTTAAATTTTAAAGTATATTGAAGAAAAACAAAATAAAACAATGCTGGAAACTAAAATGAAACACTTCATTTAGTGTCCATTCAAAATATTTTGGCTGGAAGAACTCCATATGGGATTTACAGTTGATTTGAGTCATGAGAATGATGCAGAACAGACTAAGGAAACAGACCCTCACTGTACCTGCCTATCTGCCGTGTTAGAAAGTGCAGGGCTGACATTCTGTGCATTGTACAATGCCTCTGCGTGCTCAGGAGCAGTCTTTGGTGGATGCTGCGTGCTTTCAAGCTCATTGATGCAACTGCTCACACCAGGGAGCTTGACACTTGGACTATCGTTATGTTACTGATGACAGCAATAGCTTACCAGACAACATTTAGTCAGATGCCACTCACTTCCAAGGAAGATGCAATTATTCTTAGGATTCTCAAGGCTTACACCATGTCCTTGACTAAGCTTATGGAGACATTCCCAGCGTGGTGACTTTGTTAAAGGGTCCTGTTAATTTCTTCTCTGAATCTTAAAAATTGCCTAAAAAATAAATTCCTCCAGTATATCATGGATGGCAAGATCAGACATATGCCTGAGTGCTGTTGACATGCTGCTGCTGTCCCAGCAAAGGGCTGCAAAGTCACTGTTGAGTGGGCAGCAGCCAGCTAGGGCAGTGGCTGGAAGTCACCTCAATTTTGCATGGGAGAGGCTTTTAGCTATCCAAATGTCTAATCTCTTACAGTTTCTTTTTGAACAGCATTGTTTAGGAGCTTACCAGAAAAAACATCAAATGCATTTATTACTCTGGAAAGAATTCAGTGTCTGCTTTTGCTCATTCACAATCTACTGTGACAACTTGTGACTTGTGAATCCTTAACTGACTTTAAGCAGAGGGAAAATACCAAATGTATTTGACTTGTAAGGAAAATGTTAAAGAATGCTTTTTAATATAAGAAGTTGTTTCTTCCTGTTGCATGAAATGTTTATTTCAGCTCTTACATGTGTAGATGCCAATCAGATAACAGAAAAATTTGCCTTTTGAGTACCATGGGTTTTGGGCTTTCAACAACTTTTCTTTAACGATGTGCAGTTGATTCCCATCTGGAGCAAGTGGCCTTCTCAGAACTGACTGAGGGTCCACACAGAGCTCATTGCTGATATGGTTCCAGACTAAGTTAACAATAAATAAATTACTAATATTCTTTTTCTGTGTAATTGATTGACTGAGCACTTTCATATGTGTGTTTAGCCACCAGTAGGAGAGAGGTTTCTATACAGGAATATTTCTTATTGCAAAACCCCAAGACAAAACTTGTAGCAGTGCCAATACTTTTTTTTAGACCAGCTGTTACAACTGGTGAAAACAAAAACTTTCAGGCACATACTGCTTCAGGTCAGGTCTAAGAACAGATCCACGTGAGCGTAGACTGAGAAGTTATGCTGTGCTCTACTTTGTCAGGTGTTACTATTCGTTGGAGGTTTTTTTGACATTTTTCAATTCAGTTACCATTCATAAAAGTGAAGCTGGTAACCAGAAAGGTGAACAGAAAGTATATTTTAAGTAGCTTGTGTTTTAATTAGGTGTTTTGGACTTTCCGGAAAATTTGGCAAAACCGAAATGAATTTGCAAAAGAATTTGGTCCATGTGAATCTGTGCTTTTTGCTAAAAGCTTAAGCTGAGAAATTTGAGGCAGTTTTATTCACACTGAATAATCCAGCTTGCAACTACTTTAAATAGACTAGTTCTGAGTACTGAAAGCAATATTGTAGAGAGAATATTATTTATTTATTACTAAAAACACTTGTACCTAAACAAATGACAAGGTTTAATTCTACTTTGTTTAAATTCTTGTATATCCAGAAACGCCCCTGGCTCCATAAGAACTGATCTGAACTTATGGCAGTGTGGGAAGAAGGTGGTCCTAAGTACTTTGTGAAGGAAATGCAAGTGAATACTTTGTAATAATTCTCAACGCATATAATTATCTAAGGGATCTTGTAGGATTTTATAACTGTTTTCATGTTTATTACGCAGTTATCCTGGAGCTGTATCATAATATGTCCCATATGTATTTACCTTGACTGACCCAAATTAAAAAGTCCAGGTTGCCATTTCCCTTACAGAAAACCAATGTACTTTAATACCATAGCACTTTTATTAGGTAAAAGATTACATATATGTGTGTAGACTCTTTTCCTTAACGAATGTTCTTTTAATGAAAGTGGGAAAATTTATCATGCTTTCATGACTCTGAAATGCATTTTGGCATTACGTATTATCCCATGTTTTGTCTGTCCACATACTCTAGGTCTCCTTTCTGACTTGCAGCTGGGAGCCCATGACATACAATATAAGGACTTGCTTCAGGCAGTACAGTGCTCAAGGAAGCAAAAACCTTACTGGGTGGGATCCTTTTCTGGTATGCAACCTATGGCTGGCAACCAAGTACAACTAGGAAGGGAGGTATCTTCACTCTGATAGCTTCAGCCATGGGACTGATGTCTGTTCCAGAAAAACTGTTAGGAAACAGAAGTCTTCTCCCACTTATTTCCTTCACAATATGTGACAAGGTGGCATGTTGTGCATGTTCAGAAGTTCTATCAGAGCTCCTGCAGTGGAAGGGCTGGGTGGAAACAAAAGGAACCAAAGGGGCAGGAGTGGCTGAATGAGATGTACCAAAAGGTTCAGCTGAGAATTAGAAAAAATGTGATATAAGTCAAAGCAAAACTAAAGAAAAGCAGAATGCTAAACATATTTGCCTTTCTAGTTTTTGGGTTTGGGGCAGGGGGGTGTGTGTGGCAGAATAGTTTTGCGCTTTTTTGCTGCAAGGGGCAGATGAGTTGAAAGGGGAAGAAATAGCTGACAGGTCTCAGGAAGAAGTACTATGAAGTGTCGATGTCGTCTTTGGGAAGAGGAAACAGAGAGGTTGGTGGCAGTTACAGCTTTCCAGCACTTTCACTTTTCCAAACCAAGCAGCCAAAGGGAAGTGTAATTCTTCAGCTCTCAAAGCTCCTTAAAATTATATTTTAGGATTAATTTCTTTGATTCCCAGCTTTTCACATAATTGAGCATGTTTCATAAGGGGAACCACCGCAAGAAAGTTCATGACATCCATTATATGAAGTACATAGTCCATGCAGATACCTGATTAGACGACAACTGACCACAGAAGGAAGCATTAAAAAACTGCCCAACTGAATGAGATACATTATTGTTCCAACCTCAATCTGCTGTTCCTATCAGCCCTAATTATAGTCAGCTAATTCCATTAGCTTCTTAAATACATTTTAAGCTACAGTACTTACAAGCTAAGAGCAAGTACAACCCTGTAATGGAGTTACCATTTCCACAACAACCTTTTCATTCTATCAAGCAAAGAATTTTCCTTTAATTTTTATTAGATTACCTTACACCAAAAGCAAATAGCACTTTATTTACTTAACAATATTTGCAATGCATCATCAGACCAAAGAAAAATGTGAGAAAAAATTAGGTGAAAAGGAACAAAATAGATTGATATTCAATTCTTGTTAAGGTATAGAAGTCAATGTAATAAGATACTATGATTGCTCCGTCACACCAAATATTAGACAAAGTGCACCTGTGGGATGTTTTTTTAAATGTTAGAACGCTATTCAGAGAAGTGATATTCTCCACTGTAGTCAGCAACTTGGCAAGTCAGAATGAAATTCAATAATTTGTCCTTTTTTAGAAAGAGAATAAGAAATAGGAACCATAAACTGGAAATGAGGCTGAACCAAAAAATCTTTATCCAAATGAGCTCACTCTTTAGGGGAGTTTGAAAACTTTTGTACTTAAAAAAAAAAAACAACCCAAAACCTACATTAGCTATAATACTGTATCTATCTTTTTGGTCATAGAGGTGTGTGACAATTACACACTATGATTAAACTGTCAGGCAAGAATTGCATTTGGGAAAATAATGGTACTGTTCTGTTGCAATACCCTAAGAGGCAAGTCTTGATACATTAATTCAATACAATACACTATATTGAAAGGTATGTTTCCTTCAAATATTTCCACTAAAGTCAACATGACTTCTACAAAAGTACATTTTCTTCATAGAAGTACACCTGTTTCTACCTGGCCTTTAAAAGCATTGCATATACTTATATACAAGTTTAAATCTTGTACTTGCACCACTCAGATATACAACCCGGAATGGTAGTTCCTCTGTGATGCAGAGAAGGCTAGAACTTAGAAGAAAGTAAATGGAGGGGGGATCCTGTTTGTGATAAAAACGTGTGTGTGTATGTGTGTAAACTTCTTGTGTCATGAGGTCAGTACTGTGTGTCACAGGTCTGCACAGGTCTGCACAGGCCGAGAACTAGTAACATTGTTAAAGCTGTATGAACAGACAAGAGGGTTACAAGGGGCTATTATCTTTAAACGATAAAATCGTTATGGAAAACCAGCTTGATGAAATGTGGGTTGTAAAGTGATGCTATTAACAACTGGTGGCAAAACTTCATTGCAACAAGCATATTTTTGATGGTTGCTGTCTACTTAAATGTACTGAAGAGATGAAAATTTAGAAGTTGAGGCAAATAATACTTTTTAGCCTTTAAAACAGTTATTCTCAGTTCTTTCTCAAAGCTTTTGAGGTAATCTGGAGTTTTTTCAATGATGTGTAGAAGCCAAAGAACACAGACTTTCCCATAAAAATGTTGGGAAAAGGGAACCAAGGGTCAGCCCAGAAAATGAACAGGAAAGCTTGACAGCAAAGGTTTCCAAAGCAAGCAAGTGAGCATCAAGGACTGGAGGATTTTCCAAGCGGCAATTCCACTGTCCTGTTACTGTAGGCTCAAAGAAAGGGAATTACTTCCTGTTCTTTTATTAGAGGCTTCAGACTCCATTGTCCTGCAGTCCTGTAAAGAATGTTGGCTTCTTTCTACCCAGAGGTTTCGTGCAGCAGCATTGGTAAATACTTTAAGGGGAGCCAGATGAAGGAGAAAGAAGGAATCTAAAAAAGCAGTCTGTCAGACACAACAGTAAGAAGCTGGAAAAAGGAAGGAAAGGAAGCAAGGAAACAGCGAAAAAGAGAGAGAGATTAAAGGATAGAGAGAACTGGAGAAAGAAAACCAAGAAATTGGCAAAAGGGAAGAAAACAGGAAAGTTTTGAGGGGACAAACCTTTGCCACACAGTTGTCTGTAAATAAGTTCCCAAACATTTATTTCCTGTAATAAAGCTTCTGAATTTCTTGATGTTATGCTCAAAATATTGTTTACAGGTATAAAGGAAGACCACCTTACATATAAGTAAAGAAAAGAAATTCTTGTTAGTAGAACTGAAAACTAGATACAAATTTTTATTAGTCCAGATGTAACTGTAACAGAACAAGAAAGAATAGTAATACAGTTAAAATTTTTACACACACACTTCTTAGTTTGTACCTGTTCTCCTTGTGTTATGCTCACCTTTCTCCCCAGCTTCTCTAGATCCTATGCTTGGTGAGGGGGCAGGTGTTACGGTGAGTCGTCAGCATATGGAGTCCTCCACCAGGAGGAATATGATGTTCATCTTGATGGTTTCTTCTTCCCCTTTCTGGGATCCACCTGGAGTATTTTTTTAATGTTTGATAACATGCTTTTACATCTTTCCCTTTCTTCACTGGTCTGCAGCTCCACATTACATATGAATTCACTATATGATGCCTTTATGTGTGTTGAATACTATCTATTTTTTGTTTTCTTTGCTAACCCTAATATCAGTTTTGTACAGTTCCAGGTCTGCATTTCTCTAACTGACATCAGTGAGTTATTTAAGGCTGTTGGGTCTTCAGTGCCAAGCCTGTGCCCCATCTCTTGTCATCCCAGCTGTACTCCTCTATACCACATCCCGTGTCTCCACTTCTCAAGGCCTCTGTTATCGTACCAGGCCTGTGTTTCTCTTCTCTATGTCATTATGTTAGAGTTGTAAATATTTAATTCCACACAGAATAACTACTCATTAGTGTTATCTGTATAAAACTGGTTGGAAAAATTGGTTTCTCAGCTACAGCAGCCTGTCCTCAGACATGTGAAGAAACTTAGACACAGCAAGTCTCTGCAAATTCAGCCATTGTAAACTCCATACAAAGCTTATGGCCTGTTACCATCAATTGCAACACTGTGTTACAGGGCTGTAGGACTACAGTGTCCCCTGTAACCCTACCTTATGCTGTGTGATGCCACAGTTTCTGGGTTCCTTCTGTCTCTGTATGTATTGGGAAAATGTGTAGATCCTATCTGGGAAGCTGGGGGAATTGGTCCTTGCTTGGCTGGCAATAAATAAAAATTGATCAGTGCCAAATATTGCCATAACTATAACCCATGCAACATTTTGGGGGATGGAAAAATGCAGCTCTTGCAGGACTTGAGATGTGATGCAGACATTTTGACAGTGTCCAGTAACCGTATGGCAAACCCAGGGCCCTCCCTTGAGGACAGGCACCAAGATGCACGTAGATTGATGGACAGAGCCAGTGAACTTTGAAAATGTCTGGAGGTCTTGTACTAGCTGTTAAGGGATGTTAAGAAGGTGGCCATTTTGTCCAGCTGCTCTGGCCAAGGACACCCTCCTGCTGGGCTGTTGGAACCCAGCCGGGTGTGCCCGGGGACCTGTGGTCTCTGCCCAGGCTGAGGGAAGCGACTGTCGCTGTCCCTTTTGCTGGTTTAACCAGTGGTGAAGCTGAGCACGTATCCCAGGGACACACACATAGACACAGACATGGACACACACACAGGCACACTCAGGACACTTGACACAGCTGGTCACACAGGCTGCCACAGACAAGGCGCTGCCTTCAACAGCACCCACAGACAGGACTCACATAAAACACAAGCACAGACAGGCRAGTCCCCTCCTGCTTTTGGGCTGGTAGAGGCAGAAGGTCACTAGTGCAGCACACACATGACACTCTCCAGGTTCACAAACACATGCATATTTGCAGATCCCTCGAGTGTCCGCACGGCCCATCTGTCCACCTGGCACCCCTGCCCAGCATCCTGGGCCCTCATACACTTCATGGGCCTCTTGCTCACTGGCTGGTCCAGCTCGATGCTCGCTAGGAAACACGCGGCATTCACACCTTGGTCCCACAGGCACCCTACAGTCACAAGTGCCCCTGGCCAGCTAGTCCAGCTTGAAGTTTGCCAGTGAATACATACACTCCCCACATGCTCACTTGGTTTACAGAAGATACAGACACTTGACACCCAGCAGCCAGCACCACGCACATGGGCTGTGACCGGCAGTCCCGCTCCAGCTGCCAGCACTGAGCCCCTCAATCACCTCACTCATGCCAGTTCCCCCACAGCTGGTTTTTGGGGCACACACTATTCCTGCCCCAGTGACTGGAGGTTAAAGATTCCCACTCGCTCCAGTTCCTGGTACTGAGACTCCACTCACTCCAGTAGCTGACAACACAGGACAGAGTTGCCTACACCCCCAGCCTGATTCCTGTAGTTGGCTCCAAATTTCACTCACACACAGAGGTCTCACCAGTAGCCGGCACTTAGTCCTTGCAGCACACATACACACAGGATCAGCATGAGATTTTGCAGAGAGATAATTAAGAAAAGATTTAGTAAGAAGATACAAGATGATAGGGCAGACTATGGTGATCAGGCACAGGGCTCAGCCAGACAAGTGTACGGACTGGCCCTGTTTTACACACCACCAGCCCCTTTTACACCCCTTTTCTGCCTACCTCTTGCTCTTTGTCCTCGTGGCTCCCTCTTCCTCTGCACATACCTTCATGGGTTTGTATAGCTTTACTGATTCCCTCACCCCTCCCAGCGCAGTGTCCAGGATCTCCCCTAGTTTACAATCATACCAGTTGCAAAGTCCACGTTGATCTTCCTGGAAGAGGCACCTGCAGTTTCTTGATAGCACATCAGTTGTTCTGACTGGTGAGGTTGTTTCTTATCATTGTCTCCATGTTTGTTTTGTTAGATTTGTGTCTCTGTGTATTTTGTTTCTGGCTTCACCCTTTTTCACTTAGTTTCCCAATTGACCATGTCCCTGATCAGAAAACCTTCCTGGAATAAACATTCTCATGCTCTTACATGTCCTCATCAATTAGTGTGAATGACCAGGCTTGATTTTCCTCACTGTCTCCCTTGCCAGTTAGGTTTTTGTCCCTGTATGTTCTTGTTTATGGTTTCCTCCTTTCTCATTACCCCCTTTTTGCATTGAAAAAGGTCCTTAACCAGATGCCCTTAAAGGAGCAGACACTCTCCTTCTACATATCCTCACAGTATCTAAACAACCTAAAGCTGTACTGTAAATTACAAACCACTGCAATGGCTGCTGATAAACTGTGCTGAAATAAGTTATCATTGCCTACACTTGACCAGGTGGTTCAAGTCAAGGTATCTCAGGGTTTCTTGGTCGACAGTGAGGTGAAAATTGAGGGTCCAACTCCAGTAACATAGCAGTGAGAACCGTTCAAAAGAAGTAAGACCATATGAACTTTAGAAAAATTCCATCCAGCTAAATAAATTTATTAATATTTAATGTTTTTTATCTAGTTTAAGCGTGAATTACTCATGATAGTCATTATTACCATTTAATTTCTTTTGGTCTTCACTAACACCATTTCTTTAAGGCACCTCTGTTTAGTGCTTTCCTTCCCATTGCTTTAGTTGAGAGTGATAATGAGATGCTGCATCCACATGTGCAAGGTGTTACCATGAAATCCTTCTATCTCACTCTCTTTCCTTCTTAATCTACCTCCCTCTCTCCTCCTAAGGATCTTACAGGTTTTCAGCTACCTATCCCTCTCTTTTGTTCAGAAAATACTTATTCTGATCAACCCTGGATCATCTCAGGCTGTGTGGCTAAGAACTCCTCTAGGATTCATAACTGAATGAATTATAAATGTAGGATGTCTGCGCAACATATCTGGTTTTTCAAATTATTTACGTTTTTCCTATTGGATGATCATATCACTCTGTACAGTGTCCTATTGTACTATAGTTTGTTATGTAATTATTTTCTAATTATTCTCCCGAAGACCTTATCTTTTTTGAAGTCTGCCTACCCAGTTACAGATGTCACCAGTTTTTCCTGATTTGGCTGTAACATCTGGCTATTGGTTGGAAGACAAGATGGCATTTTATAAAATAAACCTCCTCCTCAAATCTCTTCATGAGTCATGTAAGACAACTATATAGACCAATACAAATACTCTTTACTTATTTTCTTCTTGGGCCTGTCTTATCAGATTGAGACAGAAATTTTGAGGAGATCCTTTAACACAGTTTCTGAAGCTGTTTTCATGTGAGTTAGTTAGGGTAAAATTTGCATTGCCCTGAATGACACCAGAGATAAAGTAACAGGCTGAATCACTTTTGAAAATTTCTGCATAGTTGAAGTTCATGTCTATAAAGTCTGATCAAAGGCTGACTTGGGCTACCCAGGAGTTTTTTTTTTTTTTTACCTCACCAAACATACCAGGGCAAGGGATAAAAGGAAAGGTTCACTTTCATTTTTGATATGGATAATTATGGATAAATATTCTCAGTAGAAAGTATAGTGACAGCATGCAATATTCATTACTCTACAATTACCTTTTCTTGACTCTTATCGTACTTGAATCTGCTGGTCAGATGGCAGAAGGGGGTTATCGTGTTGAAGAAAGTGATCATGTCTGACTTCCAGTGTTCCTCTCTTAACCTATGACTTCAAGCTATCAATAGTCGCTAACTGTAATTATGCAGCTTCCCTATAAAATAGTGGCTGGGGAGGAAAAGCACTGCTTTTCATTGCAAGTGCACAACTGATAACAGAAGGGCAGATTGCTAAAACTACTCCTTTGCTATGTATCACATCCAATTCTCTAGCTTTTAAGGAAAAAGATCCATTTTCCAGGCTGGCGTTTCTTTCTTTTTGGAATTGAAATAGTAGGTTTAGAAATGGGAATGCTATTATTATATAAAGTACCAAATGGCTGACATTCATAGAACATACCTTTAATCAGAAGGTACTGTTGGTGATGTGGGATAAAATAAAAATCAAAGGTCATGGACACAGTAACAAAGAGTAAACTGAAGTTGTGTCTTTCTAATATTGTATTCATAAATGTGAATTACCTTTGTAATTTACAGAGAAGGATGTCCCTCTTCTGCTTTACCCTCTCCTCCCTGTGATATTTGCTCTGACATAAACACAGTTCTGACATAAATACAGTTCTGGCATACCTTGAATAAGGGAAGAGACCTCCCGTATATTATTTCCATAGGAAGGATACTGCTACTACATTGAGGACAGTTCTTAAATAAAGCTAAAAGGTGTATGTATAAACTGAAGAATACAAACACCAAACAGGCTAAATAGCCATTTTTCCCCTAAGAAAAGCATGTGTAATTGCTCCTCTACAAGGTATAAACTGCAGTGAAACTGAATAAAGCCATCTTAACTTTTAATCCAAAGTAATGCCTTTGTACTTGAAATTATTCTGTGTGCAAAGACATAATACAGTTAGTAAAAGAAAGCCTTGGCCAGGAACACTGTTTACAAAGGCTTGGTAGCCCTGCTACCGAGGGGACAAAAATCTTATCTAGGGTGGGAGGTTTCCCTGAACTGTCACAGTGCTGAAAAAAGTCCACTAGTATAAAATCTGCTCTCTTTGTTAATAAGAATCTTTTACTTCAAGGAGTCACTGAAATCCTAACTGTTATCTAGCAACAGATTCCCTGACAAGGGCCTGTTTGAAAGAGAGGGAAGTCAATAAAAGTAAAGTGTAAGTGTACTGTTAATGGCAGGTTCTTGTAGGCATTCTTCCCCAAATTATACCATTCCTATTCAAATACCATCTCGAGAGTCTCAGACAGTGTCAAGTGCAATCATTGTTATTGCAGTTGCTAAGGTAATCAATTGAAATCATAATGAAGGGAACAGAAGGAAATCAATAGAGTCTGAAATTACAAATAAAGAGAAGCTATCGTTTAAAAGCATTTGGCTGAAATCTTCCATATTAATGGAGTCAGAAATGGCTGTGTCATTCAGAAGCAGTGTGGTGCATAATTCACTTGAGTGCATTAGAACACCTAAAAGATATTGCAGCAATTAGGGCTGCCTACCAAGAAAGTGTCCACCTTACAAGAAGCATCGCTGAATTGTTTGTTTGGTTCCAATATGTTTTCATGTTTAAAATTATAATTTTTTTCCCCAAAACAGCCAGCATAATGCAATCTCAGTAAACATAGTTTCGATCTCATATTTTGTTGAAGAAGCTTATCTAATGTGCGATAGCTGTTTTGGACTTTTCTTTCAGTTAAATGTCCTGCTCAGATGCAGCCCCACACCAACAGAGTTTATACCCCTTCAGTGCCCCAGTGCCTGCGGGACATTCCTAGCTAATGGCAGCGCTGAGCATTTACACTCCTCTTTTACACATAAATTGCACCAGTGTCCTCACACATATTATTTAAGGCAAATTTTTGGAGGGCACATCAGTGCACTTAGACAAAAGCATTCTAGGTATGACCAAGAGGATACTGTCCTTTTCTCTTTATTCTTGGTACTTCAGTAGCTACAGTCCTTGGGCAGGTAGGACAGCAGGATCCTTTCTTTGGCTTCAGAGAGACGAGCAGGCAAAGAAGGAAGAGTTGAATATGCACCTCTGCTGCGAGTGCTCTACTAACCAAATGTTGTTATTGCACATTGCAAGGCCCAGTAAATAATTATTCCAGAGGAGAAGCTAAGCATGACGTTATGGTCTGTTACTGCACTCACTTGGGAGGGAGAAGACATGGGTCCCAGCTCCTGAACCAACTGGAGCAGGGAATTGAAGTATCCATTGGAGCAAGAATGCCAGGTCTCTTAGAGCTAGCCATTATGTTATGCAGCTATGTTCCTTCCCTCTCTCCTTCTGGTGAGTGAGATGATGAATATTGAATAGTTTCATGCAAAATAGAACAGCTTCTAGAGGAGGGGTTGAAAAAAACCTATAACACTCTATAGCACTGCTCTTAGGTGTTTTCTGTGCAAAGCGAATTACCATCATGGGAACAAGTTAGATTAATCTGTTTGTGTCTTTCCCGAGAGAAGTGTTCAAACTACTTAGTCGCTTATGAAAAGGGAGATGGGCAAGTGTCCACATCACAGTTTTTTCAGCTGCATTCAGGAGAAAAAGATGATGTGAGTCAGGTTTTTTTGCTTCTAGGCAGTTGCCCTTACCTCATTGAAATGTGACTTAGCCATCTTAAGGAAATTGTTTTTAAAAGTCAGAGAGCAGGAATGGGAACAAAAATTAAGACGGTACCTCCTTGCTGCCTGAAATACTGCTAGCAATATGTCCAAGCATTGCACAACCAAGAACTTTTTTGCTCCAAAATACCGACTGGCTTTTGCATGACATTTAATAAAAACTTTCCATTACCAATTGCATAGCAGCAATTAAAATCCTCATCAAATCTATCTTAACTGCTTATAGAATTCCGCTAGGGAGCATTTTCCTTGGCAAACATCTGCAGTAAAAGGCTATTTAATCTTCATAAGTGAAACACTCAGTTATGCTAATTCAACTCTTTCATTGTCAGTTTATATTGAAATCTTGTACAGATCTGGTCTTCTGCGTTAGGTATGTTAAGGCACATTTTGGCTTGCTCTGAGAGGAGAAAAGGTCTTTGTCTTTTTGCTGTCACACCAGTTGAAGCTAGATCTGATCATTGTGTGCCTCTGTGAAGGAGTTCAAAATACTTTGCCCTGCAATCTGCAGTCCATGATTGGGATCAGGAAAAATTTCTTTGCTGAAAGAGTGATTAAACATTGGAACAGGCTGCCCAGGGAAGTGGTGGAGCCACCATCCCTGCAAGTATTTAAAAGACGTGTAGATGAGGCGCTTAGAGACATGGTTTAGTGGGCATGGTGGTGTTGTGTTGACGGTTGGGCTCGATGATCTTAGAGATCTTTTCCAACCTTAATGATTCTATGATTCTATGATTCTATGATTGCAAACAGTTAAGACAAAAATATCTTTGACGGATTGACTTCTTGGTTGAGGCCAGTGAATCACTGTATAACCAGCATAAAATAATATCAACTAATTATACAATCACTAACAGCACTTTCTGCCTTTTTGTTTATACAGATTTATTAATAAAGAAATTAGATGCAGTATATTAAAGCAACCAAACCTCTCCTTTCTCCGGAAACATTGAACAAGTCATGACAAAAGGGGAATAGTCCTTCATATCCTCATACATGAAAAATCAGGCATGCTGATTTTTCCCCCATGTCACAATCCCAGTCCCTGGGGTTCCTTTAGCTCTCATTGTTCCAGGTTTGTGATCTCTGGGTTGTCCCTTTAAGAGTTTCTGGATGAATATTATCAAAAGCAAAGATGTAGCAGACTTGAAGATACAAGGCTGTGCCTTCTAGTATCTCTAGCTTTGCCTTCTGGCATCTGGCTGCAACTTTGAAATTATGAATCTTTTCTCACTTCCTCTTCTTGATGCTCAGTTCTCAGTTTTATCACTTACAGGAGCATCAAACCTCCGTCCTCCGCTTTATTTCTTTTTCTCCTCAAGAGGATTTCAGCTTTTACTGATGAAAACAGGAGTAACTCCATCTGTAAGAGAGGCCTGAATGCCATTTGTATTTTTAAAGAAAGCTTTGCAAAGGAGGGAAAAGCCATCTTATAAATGTCTGGATAAAAGCCAAAAATAAATCAAATAGGTATTTACACTTTAAATAATGTGCTGCATGTTTCTCTACTGTAAAGCCCTCATAGCGGATCAATACCGTTTACACTATTCACTTGCAGCAGGCAGTAAAAGTCTTCCACTTCAACAGTTTCCAACCATTTAACATTGTTAAAAAGGCAGCTAAAACACCAATTGGGGGCATTTTCTCCTAAACTGAAATGGATCGATTAGTTTTCATGACATTCACTGTGGAGATGCAGGATTAGGAAAGAGGTAATATGGGAGGAAGAAGGGAAAGAAGTGAGTGCACCTCTTTTAAGTTAATGAAATAAGTTGCATACTTCTGCTCAGCAAGAGTAAATCTTCTTGAAGGGATTGACTTTTTTATAGTACTGTGTTAATAACTAGTTCTCTACACATGTAGTATGGATTGCCTTATAAATTGATTTCGCTGTACATACGCAAAAGCAATGGCTTTGAGAGTCTTGTCTGTGACATTTGTCATGTCGAATCAGTTAGGCAACAGTGTAAATTTGTGATCAATGCCACTTCAGCAGGAATAGCTATTCATTATTAGTAAACTCTAAAGGAACTATGCACGGTAATTAAATAGAAATTAATTGTTCTAGGTTTTTTTGGAGTTAAAAACCAAAATGATTACTTAGTTCAGCTAACGAATGCCTTTGTTTGATCCCAGATCCACAAACCGTTGTTAATAGAGTACAAAGAAACAATGGGGCTGTTAGCACCATTTTAGCACTTACACTGCAGAAGGAGAGAAGAAAGAAACTTCTGAGGGAATAAAAAGAACCAGAGACTTGAATTCGGCATTTTTTGTATTCAAAGACTGGTTTTTTTTCCCTGTCTCTCTTGTCTTTCTTCTTTTTGTCACTTTTTTTTTTMATTTCTTCATTGATTTCCTTAATGGTTGCACTGTATTTAAAAAAAAATAATTTAAATAATTACCTCTTGCTCTTTAATTTTTTTTGTAAACTGCAGCTCTAGGAGACATGTTATATGGTTTATGGCAACAGAGTACAAATCTGAAGCCAGAAAGAAAAGAAAACTTGCATAGGGTTGTGAGATGCACATCCTTATGCATACCTATCAAGTATCAGAAGTTAAATGGTGGAGACAAATCAATATTAGAGATATGATATTATTTCTGGTTTATAACATATGTTCCTTTTTCACCAGGTACTACATAACTATTAGAAACAAATGGTTTGAAATAATGAAATTTGTTTCAGGGGATATTCTGAGTTTTTATTCTGTAATATTGTGCCTTGAATCTTGTGAACTATGACTTCTGTCCAAAAAAATGARAGTACTTGTTCCAGTAATTTATCTAGCTTGGCCTTCTTTGGCTTATAAAAGGGCTTCACAACAGCACAGGATTCTGTGCAAGTCCCAGGATCCTGCGTGAATATTCAGTGTCATGAAACATCTGTGTACAATAATAGTTAGTCATATTAAGTAGTATAAATTCATTTAGGTAGCTTAATGAAATGGCAGTTCCCTATTCACTGATGTTCTGTTCATTGTACATTCATCCAGACAGTCAATGAAAATGTGCTTGGCAGGTAAACCTGAATTCACCATTCCTTCAATTTCCCACATAGTAAAATACCTTCTTAAAAGATTAATTAGTAATTTCTCATGTTTTCCACATTTTCCTTTAAGTACAATCATCATCACTTTGTAAAGGTATAAATATTTCTTGACAGTAAGGACTGTAGCTCTTAATTTAATCATGGTCTGATTTTCTCCTCCTTCAAGCTTTCCCAGTAGAATGGTCCTCCGAGGACAGGGAAAAGCCAAGTTATATAAGAAGTAGTGTCCTAAGTCTTAGCAATAGAAGTAGTTTTATTCAGCTAGCAGTTTCGTGAGATGCTGGATGAAATCTAAGTAGTGCAGAAATACTCTGCATTTTGGGGAGATCCAGAAGGTGAATTATACTTTTGAAATCTTATGTCCAATAATAGACCTCTCTACTTCTTGTAAGACTAGGGGCTGGCAAGGGTGTGTCATTGGTACTGCCATTGACTACAAGCACAAGGTTTGTTTCAGCTGTATCAGCACTGGACAACATTCAGATATCAAAGTCATTTGTTACAAAAAAATATTTCTAAATAAGTTTTCAAACCCCACTGGCTTAGTTCTTGGTGGTATGAGATGAAAACAGGCATGCTATGAGGAAAACCACACATAAATTATTTTTATCTAATTTTAGTTTAAATAAGATGGAGATTTTATGGATTTGGGTCAACAGAGATCATACTAAAAATGTTCACTGCTTCATTCTAATGAGTTTAAAGGATGGCTGCTCTTTTTTTCCTTCAATCTATTTTTGTCCTGTTAGTGTGTAAGTACAATATGTTACTGTGGAATAAAACAAACTCATTCCTGAAAACACCCAAATGTAGGAGACACCCCTGAAGTTTTGTTCTAGACTGAAGTCCTCTCCAATGGTTAACATCTGAGTATTGAGATAATTACTTTTCTGAATGTAGTCCTGATATTTTAGCAAATAGATAATATGTGGCCAAGCCTTTCACCAGCAGAAATGCCAGATTTGCTTGCAGGTAGACAGATCTATTCCCCCAGGCAAATGTGAGTTTGAATCTTGTCAGACACTAGAGAGAATTTTGCCTAACCTTTCTGCATTGTGAATTTTTGCAGTAAAGGTTGGAAGAAAAGACATCGAGAACCTCTAAAAAGGTTAAGTGCTGCTCTGTGTGTTTTTATGTCTGAGAAATTAATAGGGCCAAATCTCCTACTGCCTGCCCTTACTATTTGTTCACAGTCAGAGAATTATACTTGCATCCTGAGTGGTCCATTTCAACTGCAGTGCATGTGTGTTAGTGGGAAAGAGAGAGCAGAGACATCTGGGGAACCTGGGCAATGTGACTCACCCACATGCAGTGACAGAGGCAGAAGAGCAGAGTGTTTGCTTGGTCATCAAGTCATTTTCCTTCTTGAGAAGGACACAAGGATGGTCTGAAAGCTGCCTTCACAGCCAGTCTGGGATAATGGGAAGAAATAATAAAGAAGGCAGGACTCTTTCCCTTCAGACCCTTGAGACTGTCCCTTAGTAATTCATGTAATGAATGTAATGAATGTCCCTTCATAATGAATGTAATGGTTTGGATGTCCATTCTTTAGCCCAGTTTACTGAAGAAGCAGGTTTATGTGACTAAAATATGTCCTTGCACCTTTCCACTACCATGTTTCTACAGTGGCACTGGAACCTGCCCACTGAGTCCTTTTTAACATGGTGCAGAGCAGAGGTCTCCAAAGTCTTAAGCACTGCAAGTTTCACAAGCATACACAGAAAGTAATGAGAGATATCCTGTTAATATCTCTAGAAAAGCTGCAGCATCCATCCTAAGTTTCTTAGGCACCAGGAAGACTACAGAAGAGAATTTATGAATGCTTTAGGTCTGTGTGAAGTTTCCAAACTTTTAGACAGAAGAGAATCTGTTAATGAGAAGCTATGCGCAGCCCCATAGGAAATGAGATTTCAATAGGTCTGCTTCTCAGAGACACTGTTAGGATCTCAGATGCCCAACCATCTGCACTGGCTGGCTGTGGAGCTGAGGTATCCTCATTTAATTTCCCCCTTGGTAGGGACAGGTAACTAAAATGTGAGTACAAATGTCCTTTACAGGTTTCATCTCTTAACTTTCTTCTGCAGGGTTAATAGAAGCATGACTTGTATCTCAGTTGCAGTGCTGTCTTTCTTAACAGATATGGAAAGCTCGCTAACAAATATTTTCTTAGATTCAAGTATTCTCATTAAAAACTCCCTGAAAAGAAAAATGTCTAAAACTTAGCCTATAAATCTCTACATTTGCCATGAGTACTGAACAGTTGAATGTATTTTACAGTGCATCAAAAAAATAAAATCCTTTCTCTACAAATACAAAGTAAAATAACCCCAATCAAGACCCTAAAATTCTAGCACTAATATTAATTTGCAAGAATTATGTTTACATGAAAGAGAACAAATGCCTTTATGAAAATGTGCTATTTGTCAGTAGGGTGTATACCATACTTTTCAGATTTTTTTTGCGTGAAGAGCTTCCTTAAGTGTCTCTACCTTTATACTTAATATGGACAATGCTTGCACTTTGAAGATATAATTTGCACAAATGGACACTAAGTATAACAATTTTATTTCACATTTAAGTTACTAAAAATGCCAGGTTGCTGCTCCCTAAAATGCCCTTTCAAAAACAGAGTCTATAAAATCAAAACATGCCCTTTGTGTGAACTTCAGCTAGCTGCCAATAGCTCTGTACTGGGTTAGTCTGTGGGCTGGCTGCCTTTTTCAAAAGGAGTGCCTGGAATAGATCAAACTTGAAACAAAAAACTAACCTATTTTTTGTAAAAAATAAGGCTGTTTCTGTATTCAGGCCAAATTCAAACTGGAGGAATTACATTCTGGCTCCTTCACTCCTTGTTTTCTTTTTACTGGCTGACAGTTTCTTTAGTCTTTGTAGAGGATGTGTATCTGTTTTGGTGCAAGAAACCATTCCTGGAGAGATCATTCATTTGTGTATTCCATTTAAATATTTTAGGACTCTTTGGGGTCCCTATTACAATGTAAATATGAAAATATTCTTTAGTTTACTTTTCATAAAAAATAACAATTATAAAAAGTTAGACTTTCAAAAGAGTAATTTTATTGAAAAGTGGGTTGTTAAAAATAGGCTAAAGCCTTCTTTGATCTGGGAAAACAAGGTTGGAGAACAGAAGTAATGTGGTTTTTTAGATCAGGAGGTATAGCCAGAGAAGTAGACATGAAGATCTTACTTGACTCGAAAGTTTTGGGTCTCACTGTTGATTGCTATATTCACTGCTTAGATTTTCCATCCTTTTTAAGTACGAGAGGTATTATTTTTTCTAAGCTGGAGCCAGTATGTTTGGGGAATTCTTCCTGCAGAGTGTGATTTTTTTTCTCTGGAGAGACTCTTTAAAGAGAGGGCACCAACCTGCTTGTAGTTGCAGAGGTGACTGAAACACAGATGTACAGACACTCTCCATCGATTTACCCCAAGACTATCTACACAGTTCTGGAAAGATATGACTTTAGCATAGGGAAGCATATCTGAACTAACTGTAATCTTTTAGCAGTGAAGACTCCATTCAAGCTGTAAAAATCTAGCAGGATAGCTATGTGCATATACAGTGTATATCATATCATGGATATCTATGTCTTTACACCTCAGTCATTATTTTTAATCCATTATTATTTATTATTTATATTTAAGTTAATTTTTAGTTTCGATTTAAATTAGCCTGGAAATGACTAAATATTAATAAACAAATAAATAAGTTTCGTGTTCTCTGAAGTGCGATTCTCTGGAGGTACTTAAAAGATATGTAGATGTGACACTTAGGGCCATGGTTTAGTGGTGGACTTGGCAGTGTTAGGTTTGTGGTGAGACTCGATGATCTTAAAGGTCTTTTCCAACTTAAATGATTCTATGATTCTATTCTATGATTTTATGATTCTCACACTTCTCAGCTGATGAAATCTTAAGTCATCTCTAAGCTTCCTATAAGGAGTGTAGTCAGAATTATTTCCAGTGCTGAGAACAAGAATGAATTTCCCTCAAAACAGTCTCGGATCTAGGGTCATTTTTGCTTCTCAGGTCTGTTGTTGGTACTGAAGAGTGAAGAGAGGAGAAGAGTTTTGAGGAAGTGCTGAGGAGTGGGTGGCACAGCTGTGTGAGCAAACCAAGACAGTGACAGGAATTTACAAGTTCCCATTTTGACATTAAATTAATTCCTGACATCGTAGGATGTTCAAAAGAGGTTTGTTCATATTTAAGGGTCTAATAGAAACAACCACTCATGCCAAGCAATTGCAGACACTCTATTGCTCTTAACAGGAGATTCAGGGTGGTTAATATTTCTTTACTAAATATAGCCATTTAAAAAACACTTGGGTGCAGATCTAGTGAACTATTAAGGGCTTCCCAAAAGTGACACACTCCCTTAATCCCCGCTGCAGTTCAGCTGCTGGTGCTCAGAACACTGCAGGATCAGGGATTTGCATGTCTGACTTTCCCTGGGTGTGAAATTGGAATAATAACTCATAATTACCTCTTTTGCAAGGGTGTTGTGTAGATCACATAGTTAACGTTTGTACAACTCTTCTATTGTGTAAAGTGCCATGAGATAATTATTACTGTATTAACACCTTCTGTGTAGGTTCTTGTATCTTAAATTTCTGTAATATAGTGAGATTCTTTGTCTATTTCTGTCCATGTATGTATGTGCACTCTGTGAATGAAAGTTCAGTACAAAAAGCAGATCAAGTTTTTTTAAAATGGTCATGTCAATCCTATCACTGGCATACTCAGCAGGTAAGAACTAGCCAGGTGATACTAAGTAGAGCTTCAAAGAATGGTGGTAGCCCTGGAGATTTTGCAGCTAATCACAGATGATTAATGGGAGTTGGGGAAGTTACTTAAAAAAAAAACAACAACTACCTTTCCTTTTTGATTGCTAATTATTCATGAAAGACTAAGAACAAGAGTACACTGCAGCAGAACAACACATTTTTAAGCATTACAATAAAAGAAAATTGATCACCTAGTTAATATGCAAGAAGCTAAGTACAGCAGGGTCAGCTGTGCTAATTCAAGAGTCAGTTTGGGAGCTTAGCAAAGCCTCTTATCACCAAGTGGCTTATTTCAGAGTTTCAATTAAAGATGAACTGAACAGGTTTGCACATATCCATGTACGTCTATGATGGGATGTTTACCCACTGACTTTGTTACAAAACTGAAAATTGGACTGGCTTATTCCAGCAAGTATGACACCAAAATACAACTGTTGTGTTTTTTTTTTTTTTTTCCCTAGGACATGGACGGGTGTTTTCCATGCCTATGAAGAAGCTGTGTTTCCTGATTGGTTTGCAGGTCAAACACAGAAATGTGAGGAAGCTTTTTTATTATGCATGTTTTTCCTTTTCACATTCTTTTAAGAATGCATTATTCAATAAGGCAAGAAAACCCCATAAAGATTAGGCAAGTATTTGAACAATGACAAAAGGACAATAAATAAAATCTTCACCACATTTGTCTCTTCAGAGTTCAATCTCTTCAGGCCTAATACTTAGTCTTTTCTAGCCTGACTGGTATAACTGGGTTCCCTCTTTCTCAACTCATGGGATAAGCCAAGGAACCATCTATAGCTCTTTTTTTTTTTTCATGTAAGAATCCTTAGACCATAAAATCCTGATTCTGTTTTGTGTGGATGACTTAACTTATTACATGAGTATTCCCTAGGCTGCCAAGTTCCTCACAGAAGCAAAGAGATGTAGTGGTTGCCTCAAAGGGCTTATAATCCTATATTTATCAAAATATAAGCAAGGGCCATGTATATAAAGGCAAAGAAAAGAAATAATAAAAGTACCAAGCTACACTGTATTCTCAATTCTTCTACCTGAGTGGGAAACAAAGTTGTTTTTATTGATATATTGAAGAAATATCAATCACATTTCTGTATCAAAACTGAAATTCATTCAGGCAAAAAAATTTTATTCAGTTGTGTGAAGAACGCCTACCTATTTTTATGTTCTATGAAAGTAACAGGGTATTTACAAATAATCCTGTCATTTTCATTGAAGAATTAAAATTTGAGGAGGAATCTGAAACAAAAGTGGCTAGTTTAGCCACTGCAAAGCAGAATCAGAGTGACATGCTTCTGCTCCAAATCCAAGAGCCTCCCTCAGCCCATCTGCACTGCTATAGCAGATATATGAGAGCTCACAAACAGCTGACTTTTTTGGACCTCACACAGGAGTGGTAGATCCCATCTATCACTGTATCACAAAGCTGCAGAGCCCAGATGAGACAAGAAGGGTTACAGTTTAAAAATACGGCTGAGACCGTTGTCCTTTCCTTTTCACTCCCTTCACAAAGTGAAGGGAAAACACTAAGACTATAAGCTACTACAGAAATGACAAGAGGGAAAGCATTTTCAGCAGTTCTTTGCTCCCAATCCCAGATCAACCACTCTGCCTCTTAGCTGAGCAAAAGGGCATCAAAATTAGATTTTACTGTGACGAAGATTTAGGGGGAAAGAGAAGGTTCCTTAAGCAACTGAGCCTACCAGAAATACAACCAAAACCAATGTACAGGGGTAAATATTTCTGCCTCTTTATTTTTCAGTGTTCCTACTTCTCAGACCATAGCAAATGGGGCTGCTGTAAGGCTCTCTGGTAACTGCAAGAAGATACCTGCAGTGGAATGTGTCAGTTGCAATTTAACTGTGGAAGATAGCATTGCAGCTGATCTTACACTTTAGAGGCATTAGAGCAGCTTCTGCTGTAAGAAAATAATAATAATACACTTCTAATGGGAAAACACAGGGGTAATTCTGATCTCTGTGACTCAAAAGTAATTGGCATTGCGCTACTGTAAAAATATATAGGTGGTGAATTCATGGAAATAAAATCCCCATGTTATAGTTTCTCCACTCCTGTTCTTCCTTTCTGCTGTGTAAGTGATGCAGTACACTGAGGAAAAAGCCCTGTCTGACTCTATAAACACACCACTCTCCCCCACTAGTCAGCTTCCCTGAATGAATGCCTAGTCAATCTTCTCATCAACATGGTTTGCCATTACCTATAAGGAAGCATCCATGAGATGTGTGTGCACAAGAGATGCCCACTCCTAGTTTGAATTTGTCACATTGTTTACAGTATAGGAGGTGATTTTGACTTAAAAAAAAAAAAACAAAACCAAAACAAACCCACACTCATTTACCACTCTAATTTATTATATTACACTGAGATGAAGTCAGAATACTCTTTATTACTCTGGGTTGTTGGGCTTCTTCTACAAAAAAAAAAAAGTAGAATCAGTTAAAGCTAACAAATCTGTGAAGTCATTTCTTGTTCTCATAGCATAACAAACTTTGCCCTTGTAGCTCTCCAATTAAAGACTTTGTCTTGAAATTTTGCAAAGCTTAAAGGAAATGTCACAGATGGGTATCCATGTGCACCTAAGAAGGACCAAGTGAGAACCTGCTGRATACGTTAGTAGACAGTTAACCCAGCTGTGGAGGTTTTTTTGTTCTTTATTTAGTTAAATATTAAAACTATACAAATACAAAACTGAATGGGAAATGTGTGGAATTTGATTTATCTAAGTCAAATCTCAGCCTAAGGAAAGGTACTAGAATGCAACAGAAAGATACTTTAGCAAACATGGACATCCAGTCAGTATGCATTTTAATGTTGCATTGCCTTGGATAATTCAAATGAATTATCTTTTGGTTTATAATATCTTTATATTATTAGTTTATTTCTTGTATTTACAGAGTTTAATACTTCTTATACAGGAAAATATGTTGTAACCTATTTTATATGGTCTTTTCTCTGTAAGTGTTTGAATGACTTGTTTTATGATAGAACACTGATCAGAAGTGACAAATATTATTATTCTGGCAAACTACCAGGCATCACATAATTAGTGGTGAAAAGAATGCCAGTATTTCATTTAGATTAAAATAAGTACGGTTTTGTGAAGTCAAAAAGCACATCAACCTTTCTGTGCATTAAATAAACTTTTAGAGACTAACTCTATTTCAAGGTTGCAGAGGGCTCAGGAACATACTAAATCAGCACGGAAAGACAAAACATTCAGCGTCTCAAGACAGTCATTTCCATTATGCTACTGCCTCTCTTGTGCTTCTTGATCCTTTTGCTTGAGCATTATAACTGACATAAAGATGTGGAACAATAGAAAATTAGATTCCCAGGCAGTTTAAATAATGTTTCTCGCTAAAAACTTTTAAGTAGCTGCTTCTGTGAGGACTTTGTAGTGCATGAAAAGAAAAGATAAGGTAGACAGGTAACTGCAGTTTGCCGCTTGTGTATGATACAGTGTAACTCAGGACTGTAGGCTGGTGTCTCCTATTGTCACTCATTCCTGTTCCTGTAGTAACCGAGTTTTGACCTTCTAGGCATCTGAATAATTTTAGAAAAGTTTATAACTGAAGTTATTATTTTCTTGCCAAGATTTCATAGACAAAATTGCACTGTTGCTGTGCACTTCTACCTGACACAGAGCAAAATCTATGTTTTGTGATCCTGTCATTCCTCCCCAGTAGTGTGCCCTCTCTCCCCTCTCTTGACGCAAACGGATTAAGTGGGAACACAAGAGAAGGTACACATCTTCATCAGAAGAACATTCTCCTTCAGCAACCTGTATCTCTGTACATCTGAGGCAACTTCCTCTCCCTTGAAAACAAGCCACCTACAAAGGTTACAGTCTCCGTAACCTCTTACATTCCTCTAATCCTAGCATTAAAAATACATTCACCACACAACAGCTAAACCATTCCTCCACCTTTCCCTAATAAACCAAAATATTTCTCAGTCCTCTTTAAAGAAAACCCTTTCAAGTCTGAAATGAAATATTGGAGTCAGCTGCAAAGTGAATGAGTGATCTCTGTTCTTGCACTTGTTTCTGTCACACCATGGTGCCAAAATATTAACAAACAATTTAGTTGCACTCCATTTGTAAATAATCATGGCAGTATTAACTTAATACCACTTACTGATCATGATCATGTTTCAGTGACTAATGTACAAAAGGTGCAGTGATAGTTGGAGTGCTTTTAAGTTTCAGAGCATTATTTTTACCACAAGCACCATCTTCGGTCAAATCAGGTTTCCTAAATTAGCCATCCAAACCCATGTGAAGGCATGCAATTAGTTGGCCCAATGTCCGTGAGTTCTAAACCATTTAAAAAAAAAAATAAATGGAAATGACAACTATTCAACAGTTCTAAAAACCACACAGATTTATACATTTAGACAACTTATTGCAGGCACCAAAATAGATCTTTTCACTGACTTTGGATCAGACTCCAAAAGCAATACTTAGATGTAAAGTTATGTGGATTAAAAAGGTGCTTGGGGATTTACATACAAACAAATAACTGCAGGATTTGTGAGTGGTTGTTGTGGTTTAACCCAGCAGGCAAGCAAACACCATACAGCTGCTCACTCACCCCCCCCACTCCCAGTGGGATGGGGGAGAGAATCGAAAAAAAAGGGTAAAATTAATGGATTGAGATAGAGACAGTTTAATAGAACAGAAAAGGAAGGGAAAATAATAATGATAATGATAATAATAATAATAATGATAACAGAATATACAAAATAAGTGATGCATAATGGAATTGCTTACCACCCACTGACCGATGCCCAGCTAGTCCCTGAGCAACCATCGCCCCACCCCGGCCAACCCCCTAGCTTACATACTGAGCATGATGTCATATGGTATGGAATACGTCATTGGCCAGTTGGGCTAGGCTGTCCTGGCTACATTCCCTCCCTTCTTATGCGGCTGGCAGAGCACAGGAAGCTGAAAAGTCCTTGACTAGTGTAAACATTACTTAGCAACAACTAAAACATCAGTGTGTTATCAACATTCTTCTCATACCAAATCCAAAACGCAGCACCATACCAGCTACTAGGAAGAAAATTAACTTTATCGCAGCTGAAACCAGGACAGTAGTACTCTATTTCCTCCCACTTTGCCTTTGAAAATGAAGTTTGCATTTATATTTGTGATTGCAAAATTCCGATTTCAACTGGGCTAACTGGCTACGTTTCTCATCTCCTGTTTCCCCATGTCTGATTGTTGGAAGGACGTGTTTGCTGAAGAAAAACAGCAGCAGACTGCTGTGTGTTCCAGCAGCACTGAAGGATATGATTTCAAACAGAAGTTATCTAGTCACTCACATGCTATTTTCCCACAGACTAGTATTACGGTTCTTGATGTTCTTACTTTTTTTTTGATCAGAAATGTGTGCTACTTTTGAGTGCCATTAACAGAACCTGTGAATTAAGTACTTTTCAGTCTCAGGATTTGATTAAAAGAAAAAGAAAAAGTAGGTTGTGAGGGATTGCAACCTTTTTTTCCAATGCATTCTGCTAAGCTTCCCCTTTTATTCTCTTTGTTAGAGCTCTGGACTCAAAATTTTGAACAAGACACAAGAGACAGGCTACAGAAACAATGTAGCTCTTTTCCTTTTTATTCTATTGAGGTTAGTTCTTGAGCACTTTCTTGCTAGTAAGTTTGGTAACAAAGAAAGATATTTCAACTGCAGCCTCAAAGGCAAACCTGATAGCATGAATTCCATATGGATAATCTGTGTTATGCTGGAACATGATGACTGCTTGCCATTTGATATGTTAGTGGGACGATCTTCATGGGAAAGGCCTTCATAATTTGGCCTGGAGTATGTCTTTGATATGGATGCTCTAGTCTGCAGAAAATATCATCATACTTCATTTTGTGTCACACTTCAGAGTCAAATGACCCTTAAATTCATACACTGATTTTTCACTCAGGAACTGGGAAGATATCAGGTTTAACAGGTAGGCTTAACAATTACATAATCAAAATTAACCAGCATTATGTTAGCTAGTATTACACAGAAGTTTAATAAATGCACAATTGATAACACAACTCTATCAATGCTCCATTAATCCTTTGGTCTAACTTGTGCTAAACCACTAGTAGAACACAATATATCTTCACATATGTAAACAGCCAGTAGAAGATGTTGATTACAGATACAACTTTGCATAAGAGGTGAAACTTCACAGTGAAGCTGTAGGATTAAGATTTACAGAGATATTTATGTCTAAGGGTGCACAGAAAAGAGGCAGAGGAATAAGTTGCTGGTCTGCTATTCAGTGCCCCTGAGAGTGATTTCTACTAATGAGGATCTGCTTGTCTAGTCTACTTCATCACATAAGCTGATAAAGACTAAGAAGAACAAAGTCACAAAGCAGGGCAAATATAAAAAGAGTTACATGCAGTCTCCCTTGCACAACAGAAGTGAACAAGCTGTGTAATAATCTGGTAAATGTCAAAGGGAAGGACATGGGAAGGAGGTTGGAGTTAGAGGGTTGCCCTCCCATGGGAAACTGCTTCCTGCTTCCAGCCTCAAGTTCTTCTCATTTCCTTACACTCACTTACCCTCTGCCCTAAGAAGAGCTTCTCCTTCCTTGTGTTTTTAGCTCCTACATGTACATCTAAGACAGCTTTACATCCTCTCTCAGTCTTCATTTTGCTCTTAAAACAGCCAATCCCCTTCAGTTTCCACCCATAATGGAGAAAATTCATTCTCTGGGTCTGCCTAATTTCTGTCGTTGGCAGCTTTTGAAGTCTAAATATGTCTGTCTCAAATAGGGTTGAACAAAATTATATCCCACATGAGGTCTTGGCAATGGCAAACATTATTGCATTAATACCTTTTTATTTGTAATGGAAATACCTCATCTACTATATAGTCACTTCATCTACATTGATTGTTCTGGGATCAGATGTTTCACTCTGATCTCTTCTCTGTCCTCTGGTTCCAGCTAATGAATCTATTTCTTTCCTTTAGAGCAAAAGCAAACTAAGGACAAAATACATGGTTTTATTCATTGCACCATTGCATTTTGTTCTGCCCCTGTTACCTCAGTTCTCAGGAACATTCAATTTTTCCACAAGATATTTTGCTATTTATGCTTTATTTAAATGCCTACTCAATTTGTGCCACCAGCAAACTCTGTTAGCACATGCCTATTCTTGGATTTATCCCACTGAAATATAAATGACATTATTTATGAAGTGGAAGAAGAACCAAGGAATTGCAATATGCTTAGGGAGAAGTGTCTGGAATGTGATGAGCTTGCATGGAAATCTCAACTGCACAGCCAAAGCCTCGCTGTAGCCGATGGCTCTTAAAGCATGTCTGCCTAGGGACTATATCCAAATATGACAAGAGTATTTTTATTTATTTTTCCTTTCTGTTCATTGACTTTTTCAACAGCAGTTATTGCTAGTATTGGTAAAATTGATACCTTCAAAACTTCATCTGTTTTACCTTAAATTGCCAATGTTACACACAGAGAACAGCAAATAGATGGGAAGGTAGTGGGGGCTACAGGCTTATTTTTATTTTTGCTTGTTTTCAGATTTGCTGTTTGACATTTGGGATTTTTTTTTTTAATAAATTCTCCTCCTAGCCTTTTTGTTTATTTCTCTGAAATTTATGCCTGCTGGATAGGTATACTTGTTTCTGCTTTTTAGGATTTGATTTTTCAAGTCTTAACCAAGTTAACTTTTATTCATACAGTTTGGTAATGTTGCAACCTTGACTCCCTTTTGTGAGCTCTCACATATACAAGTAATCCCAAGGCAAAATGACTGCACAGACAAGCTCATGACATAATAAATATAATGTAGAAAGAAAGAAATTTTTTAAACCCTGGGCTAGGCTGGGCATCTGATTATAATGCCATAAGTGGCTTTCATGTGGGGCAGAGGGCCTTCTGCCTTGGTATGAATTTCCTTTTTTAAAGCACATATTATTTTTCCTGTAATATGCTGTGAACAACTGAGAATATTTTAACAGAGTTGATAAGGCACCTAGAATTATTATACTATCTTAATTCAAATGATATTTAGATAATGGGTACTGTTTTGGGTTTCAGAGCAAAGCCTAAACAGTCTACCTATTACTTCTAATAGGTTTCAGATAAGATCTTAATAAATGAGTGGTCCTATTAAATTTTCAGTCACATCTACACCTTGTAAAGAACAGTTTATTTCATAGTTTTTAAATGTGTCAGCAGTGATTAAGACACAAACATTGCACCTGTCAGTTGGGTTTCTTTTATCCTTTTGGCTTGCCCTTCAGAATCATGTAGGTTTTTCTGTCATTACTGTCTATTACACTGGAAGTGATTAAATGATCCAAAAGGAGGGGACTATCATTTCTTCTTGTGCTCTAATACAGACATAAGGAACAGGACCTGAGGAAGAGAGTTTTAAGTAGCACCTCAAAACAAAAGATAAGATAGAACGACTATGAAAAGAGCCTTAAAAAACAAAATCCCTGAAGTCCATTTCACTCAGATGGGGAATTTATGTGGGTTTCTATGCTCTGTAGAGAGAGGAGGACCTCAACAGGATTTGAAGGAACATTCCACTGTTAAAATTGAAGGCTGAATATGTCCATTAATCAGCCTAGTGGTGAGCTTGAGAAGGTGCTTCATGCTTCACCTTTTTCAAAAAAATCTAGTCTATGCTCATGAGGCAAACTTTTCACTCTGTCAACTGATTTCAGATTCAAATGACTGAACTGCACATTGCTTTGAGATGTGATCCTCAGGAATGTCCACTCACATCTGGTGTAAAAAAGGAACAAGCAGTGTATGTTTTTCCACTGATGAAGAATCAACTGACTATAGATTATAAAAAAACTTGATTTTTGGAATATTTTTAATGGGCATTAACTCACTAATTTTTCTGTTCCTAAAATCTGATGGCTAAGTCTTGTCTATGGGAATCAAAGCTCAAAATAACTACTTTAATATTCTAAAAGATACCTATGGATTACTTCATATTTCCTTGACCTTTCAGTGCTGAACTTATTACACTGATACAAAACTGTGCTTGCAAAAGAAGCTTCTTCAAATGGTAAGTATGTGGGTTGGCCTTAGTTATCCAGGCTGCTTCTCAGGTGATCTCAGGACCAAAATCCTGGACTAGTCAGGCAATACTTATGGTATGTTCAGGTCACAGGAGTCTGAAGTATTCCGACAGGAAAGGGTAAAGGATTTTAGAGGCAGACTACCTTTATTCTCCCTGCAAAGGTATGTTTGTTGGCGGGAAGATGTAGTGAGACAGAAGCTCCTTATCTGCTGCTTCTGCCTCAGGCTCCTTCATCAGCAAGACTTGTTTCTCCAGGTGTTGTGGTTTAACCCGGCAGGCAGCCAAACACCACACAGCCGTTTGCTCACTTCACCTCTCCCCTCAGTGGGATGGGGGAGAGAATCAGGAAAAAAAAAGTAAAATTCATGGATTGAGATAAAGACAGTTTAAAAAAACAGAAAAGGAAGGGAAAATAATAATAATAATAATAATAATAATGATAGACTATACAAAATGAGTGATGCACAATGCAATTGCTCACCACCCGCCGACCGATACCCAAGCAGCGATTACTACTTCCTGGACCACGCCGCCCATTTATATATTGAGCATGACATCATATGGTATGGAATACCCTGTTGGCCAGATGGGCTAGCTGTCCTGCCTATGCTCCCTCCCAGCTTCTTGTGCACCTGGCAGAGCATGGGAAGATGAAAAGTCCTTGACTAGTAGACTACTTAGCAACAACTAAAAACATCAGTGTGTTATCAACATTTTTTTCATACTAAATCCAAAACACAGCACTAGGAAGAAAATTAACTCTATCCCAGCCAAAACCTGAACAGTATCCACCCCTTATTCTATGCCATCTACATCATGCCTAGATTTCACATTTTCCAATACATTCCAAATAATCACCACCACCTTTCTTGTCTTTTGAGATAGATATATTTGTGTGTATATATATATACACACACAGATATCATCCCCTTTGTCTATGGGCCATCCCTCTAAAACGTCCATTGAGTTCATTTAGTCCATGACTTTGGGCTCCATCTGTCATAACAGATGTCTTTCAGGGCAGGAGAGGTGGTGTGTGGTGTTGGATTGTTGCATCCTGAAGTCAGTTGTGGTTCCATCACCACTGCACTTTGCTTGCTTTCATCAAAGTTCATTCTTCATTAATCTGGGTGATTCTTACTGCAGTACCGTCGATATGACATATAGCAACCACAGAAGTGAAGATATACAGTATTATATAGCAATCAACATCACACAATTCAGTTCATTGGCTGTTTTCACCCAAAACCAAATCCCCTTGAGGTACACATCAGACTTCCCCATCCTTCCGCACAACCCACCAAGTGCACCCAGGTCCTTGAGCAAAAGCAATCCCACGAATGGGTTTTCCCTTGCCTGAGGCAGGAGGAACCCAGACTGTCTTCCCCAGCATATTTTTTTGTGCACTACAGGAACTCTATCCCCTTCCACAGTATGTAAAAGATTTGATTGGGCAGGGCCAGCTCAGCTGAAAGGTCCCCTAGTGCTGACTAACCAGGTGGCTTTTGCTAGATGTGTATCCCAATGCTTGAAAAGTCCCACCACCCATTGCTCTCAGTGTAGTCTTTAGCAGTCCATTGTATTGTTCAATTTTCCCAGAGGCTGGTGCGTGATAGGGGATGTGGTGTACCCACTCAGTGTCATGCTCTTTGCCCAGCTGTCTATGAGGGCGTTTTGGAAATGAGTCCCTTTGTCTGACTCAATTCTTTCTGGGGTGCCATGTCGCCATA
>JAYKAV010000760.1:14064-28650 GCA_035582835.1 Phoebastria nigripes
CACGTTCAAAGAGAGGGTCCCCTCTACACATCATGCAACCGATGCTACGTGGAGTAAGTGGGTTGCGCTGATCACACAACGGGCCCAAATAGGAAACCCCAGTTGCCCAGGAATCTTGCAAGTGATCACGAACTGGCCAGAAGGCAAAGATTTTGGAATGTCCCCAGAGGAGGAGGTGACACGTGCTGAGGARGCCCCACTGTATAATAAACTACCAGAGAATGAGAAGCAATATGCCCTGTTCACTGATGGGTCCTGTCGTCTTGTGGGAAAGCATCAGAGGTGGAAGGCTGCAGTGTGGAGTCCTATATGACAAGTCGCAGAAACTGCTGAAGGAGAAGGTGAATTGAGTCAGTTTGCAGAAGTGAAAGCCATCCAGCTGGCCTTGGATATTGCCGAACGATAAAAATGGCCAGTACTTTATCTCTACACTGACTCATGGATGGTGGCCATGCCCTGTGGGGGTGGTTGCAGCAATGGAAGCAGAACAACTGGCAGTGCAGAGGTAAATCTATCATTTGGGCTGCCGCATTGTGGCAAGATATCACTGCCCAGGTAGAGATATGGTTGTAAAAGTACATCACGCAGATGCTCACGTACCCAAGAGTCGGGCCACTGAGGAACATGAAAACAACCAGCAGGTGGACCAGGCTGCTAAGATTGAAGTGGCTGAGGTGGATCTGGACTGGCAACATAAGGGTGAATTATTTATAGCTCGGTGGGCCCATAATACTTCAGGCCATCAAAGAAGAGATGCAACATATAGATGGGCTCGTGATCGAGGGCTGGACTTGTCATGGACGCTATTGCACAGGTTATCCATGAATGTGAAATGTGCTGCAATCAAGCAAGCCAAGCGAATAAAGCCTCTTTGGTATGGAGGACGATGGTTGAAATAYAAATATGGGGAGGCCTGGCAGATTGGTTATATCACGCTCCCACAAACCCGCCAAGGCAAGCACTATGTGCTCACCATGGTGGAAGCAACCACTGGGTGGCTGGAAACATATCCCGTGCCCCATGCCACTGCCCGGAACACTATCCTGGGCCTTGAAAAGCAAGTCTTACAGCAACATGGCACCCCAGAAAGAACTGAGTCAGGCAACAGGACTCATTTCTGAAACACCCTCATAGACACCTGGGCCAAAGAGCATGGCATTGAGTGGGTATATCACATCCCCTATCATGCACCAGCCTCTGGGAAAATCAAATACAATGCACTGTTAAAGACTATGCTGAGAGCAATGGGGGGTGGGATATTCAAGCATTGGGATAGACACATTTGGCAAAAGCCACCTGGTTAGTCAAAACCAGGGCATCTGCCAATCGAGCTGGCCCTGCCCATTCAAAACTTTTACATACTGTAGAAGGGGATAAAGTCCCTGTAGTGCACATAAAAAATATGCTGGGGGAGACAGTCTGGGTTAGTCCTGCCTCAGGCAAGGGAAAACCCATCTGTGGGGTCACTTTTGCTCAAGGACCTGGGTGCACTTGGTGGGTAATGCAAAAGGATGGGGAAGTCCGTTGTGTACCTCAAGGGGATTTGATTTTGGGTGAAAATAGCCAATGAACTGAATTGTATGATGTTAATTGCTATATAATRCTGTATRTCATCACTTCTAYGGTKGCTATAKGMCATATCAATGGTATTACAGTAAGAATCACCCAAATTAATGAAGAATGAACCTCAATGAAACCGCGCAAAGTGCAGCAATGATAGAACTGGATAAGCGCAGCGATAATGGAACCAAAACTGGCTTCAGGATGCAACAATCCAATACCACACACCATCTCTCCTGCCCTGAAAGACTGTTATGACAGATGGAGCCCAAAGTCATGGACTAAATGAACTCAACGGACATTTTAGAAGGATGGCCCAGAGACTAAGAGAATGATATCTGTCTGTATATATCAAAAGACAGGAAAACTGGTGGTGATTAATTGGAATGTATTGGAAAGTGTGGGACCTGGGCATGATATAGACGGTATGGAATAAGGGGTGGATACTGTCCTGGCTTCAGCTGGGATAGAGTTAATTTTCTTCCTAGTAGCTGCTATAGTGCTGAGTTTTAAATTTAGTGTGAGAATAATGTTGATAACCCACTGATGTTTTAGTTGTTGCTAAGTAGTGTTTACACTAGTCAAGGACTTTTCAGCTTCTCATGCTCTGCCAGTGAGAGAGCTGGGAGGGGGCACAGYCAGGACAGCTGACCCAAACTGGCCAAAGGGATATTCCATACCATATGACATCATGCTCAGTATATAAACTGGGGGGTGTTGGACGGGGACACACACCGCTGCTCAGGAACTGGCTGGGGATTGGTTGGCAGGTGGTGAGCAATTGCATTGTTCACCACTTTTTTATATTCTTTTCGTATTATTATTATTATTATTATTATTACCCCTTCCTTTTCTGTCCTATTAAACTGTCTTTATCTCAGCCCACGAATTTTCCTTTTTTTTTTTTTTCTGATTCTCTGCCCCATCCCACTGGATGTGTGGGGGAGTGAGCGAACGGCTGTGAGGTGTTTAGCTGCCTGCCGTGTTAAACCACAACAGAGCAGGAGAACAAATGACCACGAGTCTCCAGCGATGCTGCACAAAGTCTTTAATGAGAAGGAGCAAATGCAGTGGCACAGAACAGAGACCAAGAAACACGTCTGCAGGGTTCAGGGAGGCACAGAGAATGGCCCATTTCCCAAGGACAAGCTCCATGCAAAGCSYTTGYCWTYTCCYATTCTRCTCTACCTGCTGGCAATCCCAGCCCACCAAGAGCAGTCCCTAACTCCGGCACCCTCCCCCCGTCAGCAGGTCGTTCAGCAAAGCACAAGAGAATGAGCCCTTTCTCCAGGAGCTCAGAGCAAAGCAGAGCCAGAGGAGGCAAGGCAAGGACTGCCATGCAGTGAGGAACAGTGGGCACAGGTCCCTCCTACCAGGTGGGAAGAGGACACCCAGCCAGTCTGCAAGCCATGGCCACGCTCCTGCTGCTGCAGGGTCCCTGCCTTCCTTCCTACTCCAGAAGGGAATGATCCGCCAGCTTCAGCAGTTCAGACTGCAGTGAGGGGGAGGCAGACACAGCCCAAACCACCCGAGACCAAGGGAGCCTCCAGAAGAGATGGGAACCCTCCACCGGTGCTGAGAGAACTCCCAACAGCAGCTGACAGAGAGGATCCCACGGCTGTGCTCTGAGGGAAAGAGGTGAGGATGGGGCCCGGCAGGGTCACCATCATTGGGGACGCCTCGATGGCCACCGTTGAGTCCGCGCAGCAGGCCACACAAGGCTCACTGCAGCTGCTTGCAAGTGGGGTTGGGCCAGAGGYGCCGCAGGGGCGTGGGAGACAGGGTCTGAAGCAAGACATCTCTCGGTGAGGGAGGTAAAGCTGAAACACAGAGCAGAGAGGAAACATGCACCGCAACATCAGCCTGTCTATTGTTTACTCAGATCTCTCCGCAGACGCTCTTTGCTGCCCTCCATCTCCATTTCTAGCTCTATGTCCAGAAAGGGATTGCAGGTGATCTTGCTAACACACACAACAGGAGTGATATCTCATCTAAAGGCTAGTTTTGAAGGACTGTGAGCAAAGATGTGCCTAACTGGCTCCTTATTCTACCAGCACCTCCTCCTGCATTTCCTGGTGCAATAGCACGGACGAAGATTGGTGCAGTTACCACAGCACAAATATGCTAGATTGAATAGGTGTCTCAGAAATCACCTCTTAAAAACACACACTGTGCCTTACATCTCCCACGGCACTCATCGTGCCCTCTGAGTAACATGGCACAGGAAGGGTGATCCACTTTTGGGATAGGACCCAGCACAGTGGGTTTAAAGCACCTGTGGAAAGTCTGATCATACCTATCTCCAGAACAAACATTGCTGCATTGAAGAAGGCGCTGGATGCACTCGGCCATTTGGTTAGAGGCCATCTGCCTAAGGCAGAAATTCTGGTGGGCAGACCTCCCTGCAGCTGAACCCCATTGATCCCCTTCTGCTTGAAAGAACCCCCTCTTCCCAGCTCTCCCCAGCAACCGCTCTCAAAAGGGAAAGAGGTGACAGCCCTTCAACAGTTCCATTGCAGAGCTAAGCTTAGGCAGCCCAAGTATCAACCTGAGTAGCCACCATGACAGCAGTTGAGCCCACATGGAGAGGTGGAGCGGACTCAGGCTTACCTCGTTCCTCGAGGAAAGGGAGGCAAGAGAGGAGGATGCAGAGCCTGGAGCAGCGCAGGCTTTTATGGTGCGTCCCCAGACCTCCACAGGGCCACAAACATTCCTTGCTCATGAAGCATCTAAACACCTAGTAGTTGCCGCTTGCCGATGCCTCGCTGGTGATTAAGCCCTTGCGCCTTTCATCTGAAATGCCTTGCTTCTGCTGTGTATCGTCTAACATCGATATGATTAATTTGTTTTCCAGCCTCCTAAGACCAATTGGCTTGGAGGTCTCAGGCTATCTGTGCAGAGATTTTAATTGGGTTTCCATCACATGGATCGCATTCGGCACATTATCTTCTTCATGGTGAGCTTAGCAACCAGTCACAGTGAAATTCACCTATGAGGAACACCTCAAGTCAGCTCTGAAGTGCCTTAAGTGCAGACACTCAGGCAAACCCTGAGAGACATCTCTTTCCCTGCTGGCCATCATAGGCTTGCAGGAGGTGGTAGGATAAGAGACTTACATCTCCAGGGATGTGGCAAAGATCAACAGCAAGAAAGGACCATTGTGGGCTAGAGGGAAGCCCCTTGTGGGCAGAAGCGAGTGTCATGAGTATCTTGCTTACAGTCATCAGGCTCTGCCACAGCCTGTTTTTTCTTCCCTTGAGCCCAGGGAATGAAGGCAGATTCATAATGACGAAGAGTCGTCAGGGAGAACGACCAGAGGGTCAGGCAGGTGTCTTTCAAGTGACTTCTCCATGGGATCTCCATTGCCATGTCCCTTGACGACTTGACCAGGCCCTCACGCTTCTTCCAACCAGGGGTCTGGTCAAGTCGTCTTCAGAAGACCACCACCTTCGGAAGTGGCATGCCAGGAATACCAGTGCTCATAGCCTCATTCCTCCCAAAGTGCAGCTTTCCTCAAAGGCATTTCCACGCATTGTAGCACCATTCCTGAAACAACTGGTACTTCTGTGCAATTTCGTGCCCTGCTGCCTTCCAAGGCATTGCCTTTCAGTGGCTGCTTAGGGCCCCATGAGACTCAGTGCACCCCAGAATAATGATGGTTAGAAAGAATTTCTGGAGGTCCTCTGGGCTGACCTCCTGCTCTGAGCAGACCAAACTTCCCCATTACCTCAAGAAGTTCTGGGCCTTGTCCCATCAACTTCTGAACACTGCCACTGTCAGAGAGCTCTTCCAGGGCTGACTGCACCTACTGTTACATCTTTTCCCACAAAGACAACTGGCATTTCCCTTGTTTCTGCTTGTGAGTGTTGCCTTTTGCCCTTTTCCAGTGCATCCTTTTCATAATCTCCTGTAGCTGGTGGGAGACAGCAGTTCCATCCCCTCCTCCCCACCATACGTCCTCTCTACCAGGCTCCACAAACGTCAAGCCCGCAGCTTCATGTGCTCCAGCCCTTATGTTCTACCTGGTCCTCTGCCAGTACCTCTCTCCATGAGAGATCATCATCACTTCTCTTGTCCCTGGGGACCAAAAATGGGTCGCCTCTCAGGAGGGGCTTGAGGCATGGATCCCACCCTACCAGCCAAGGGTTCTCTCAACTGAGCTTCACAGGCCCAAAACTGGGCCACCTGTTGACAGCAGTGAGGGTGCCAGCTCAGGTGAGCAGATCCCAGGGCTATAGGTTAAGCTCAGGACATGGACCAGAAGTAAATACCAGGATTAGGAGTGAAGGCTCCCTCCGGTATTTAAAGTGAAAGCTTTGCTGGGACAGACTTTCCCTCCTCCTCCCAGCCTTTCTGCCCAGAAGTGGTTCTTAGTCACTGAAAGTGAAATGCAGAGCAGCTGGCATTCCCTGCACACTCAGATCACTTGTGCTCTCCTTGGCACCATGGAGCACACTCAGACCTCTTGGCTACTGCAGATCAAACCTAGAACTAGGTGGGGTTTACCACCCAGATGAAACAACTGAGGTCATAATAAGAGAGAGAAGTGGGCATCCTTGAGGTGTCATCATACAAACCACCTGGAGACTGTGGTCAACCCATTTAAGGAGGAAGCCAGAGCAAAAGCATTTCTGCAAAGGCCCTTTACTGCACAGTCCTTTCCTCAGGACAGGCAGTAACTTGGGATTGTTGCATGAGCAGGAATCCTTCCCACAAGAGCCCTGTCTCCTACAGATAACCCTCACCCCCCAAAAAACACACACAAAGTGAACATTATGTCTCAGACTCTAATTTTGATTTGTGTGGACAGTGGAAAAGGGGCATCCCCAGGGGCTCTGTGTCTGTATTTCCATTCTAGGCCAAAAAGGATCAAAAATGATCACCTTGAGGGTCAGTAAGCATGGGGACATAGGTCTAGAGGGGCTGTGAAATCTCTGTCCTCTGCGTATTTCATGACCAGACAGGACAAAGCACCAATCAGTTGGTGTGAAGCTGCTTCTTGAAGCAGGGGGAGGCACTCTGACTCCCTGATATGCTTTCCAACAAGAAGAGTTGTTGAGGTTAAACAGCAGGCAGGGAGAGGGTATTTATTGTGTTTTGAAGAGCGTCAAGTAAGCCATATTTTAGACAAGCCCTTTGCCAAATGGTGGAGATCTGCGAGAGTCATGCAGAATATAAGTTTTGGGGGGGAGGCCAAGAGAGAGGAGCCTGTCAGGAGTGGGACTCAAACCCACGCCTCCCAGGGAGACTGCAACCTGAACGCAGCACCTTAGACCACACAGCCATCCTGACCTGCTGCTACTGCTAATGCTGCAGGCGCCCCTCTCCATACAGCTGCCAGAGCCAGCCCACCTCAGCCAGCCTCCTCCTGGCACTGCTGCAGGGGGAGGCTGGCTCCTGGGAGCACCCTTGACCTGCTCCCACCAAGGACTGCTGACAGGCAACTGCAGTTCCTCCATCCACTTCAGACCACACAGTACCCAGCACAGGGGCAGCATCTCGCAAGGCCAAGGCAATCCTTCACGGGAGCAACCAAAGGAACCGACAGCAAATTATGGCTCTGCACATGCCAACACCCTGTCAAAGGGCTCCAGGCACATGTCTACCTTTCCCCTGACTTCCTCCATTCCCTTCAGAGCCTCAGGATATGGCAAGCCAAGCACTTGGCCAGCAGTGCTGCCTTGAGGACGGTTCCTGGGGCAACAAGGGTGCTTCCTCCTTCCCTGCTCATGGCGGGGAAGACTGGGCAAGGAGAGTTCTGCCACACCAACCCCTGCTCAGTGCCCAACCCCATTGAAACTTCACCACAATACCCAAACATGGAGAATGCCAAAGTTCTCTGGGCAACTGCTCCAGTGCTTCAACACTCCCTGAGAATCTCTGTATGACTGAAAGGCTCCCCCTCAGTCATCTTTTCTCAATGCTGGCAAGGAGGTGACTAGCCCACCTGCTCCAAGCAGGGCTAGCACCAAAGCTACGGCAGGCTCCTCATTTCCAAAGGACGAGGCAGGGTTGCTGTGGGCACTGGGGGGAGCAGGGCAGAGCTCTGTACACGAATCTGCCCGCCAATCAGCTGCTCTGTGCTTTGTTTCTTCTTGTTCTGTGTAGCCCCCATCCTCAGCAGTTCTTCAGCCCCTTCAGTCTGCTTTTGCCAACGCTGGCCTTGCTAGTCTCTCTGGTGGGCTGGGAGGTACTCATGGGGCCATGCAGCAAGGCTGCAGGGAAACTCCTCCAGTGCAGAGCCTGGCCTGCCTCCTGCTACTCCCCTTCCCAATCTCATCTGCCTCCTGCTCCTCCAGTACACAAACTGGCCATCCTCTTGCTCCTCCCCTTCACAAACTGGCCAGCCTCCTCCTTCCAGCCCCCCGACCACACACTTCCTCAAGCTGCTCCTCATGCTCACCCCCTCAACTGCAACTACCTCCCACCCTTGCTCTGCATGAAGACAGGCACTACCACATGTACCACCTCCACACCAACAGCTCAATGCCATTGTCCAAATATTCCTGCTCCAGAGCCAAAAGGGAACCAGAGCTACTTTCATCTAGTGATGGGAATGACCGGCTTTGCAGATTGTTTAGTTTTCCGGTCCCTGCTCAAGTATTAAACATCCTGTGCCAGTGCTGGCAAAAAGATCTGTACAAACCGGTTCCACCAAAAGAAACTCTCTCCTGTCTCTCATAAGTCCTCCACACCACCCATTTATTCTCCCTTTGACCCTCCTCACCTCCCCTCAGCCACAAGTCACCTTGCCCTTTCCATAGATCTCTCCCACTCTCGCAAACCATTCCCCCTACACACCAACAACCTGCATGGCAGTYGTGGTCTTTGTTCAAGGGTTGACACCACCCTACGTCCCCAAGAGGCTGGAGGTGCTGCCGGGAGGTCACCATGTTCCCTGCAGGAATGTCCCCACCCTAGYGCTCACAGCAGGCTTGGAGTCCCCCTCAGATAAATTTGAGAAGCAAAGCGGGGTCTAATAGCCCACCCCATAATTATTACCATCCCTGGTTGTATCCACACAGCTGCCTTCCCTTCTTCCCTGGAAGCAGCTGAGATGCCAGCTGGGGAGTGAAACCACCCCCCTGTGGCAGGATATCCAGATGCCTGGCTGAGGACAAGGCACTGGAGCTGCAGCTGTAGCCCCTGGGGTTACGCCTCTCAAGGCCTCTGGAAGCCTGGCACCAGCTGCCCATCATGCTCAGTGCAGGTCCCCACTGCAAGGCTTCCAGTGGAACATTGCCCTGAAACTCCCGGGAAGCTGGGTGTCATTGTACAGGGCATGTGATCAGCAGGGCARAGAGGGCTGGAGCAGGTAGTTGTGGCCGAGTGGTGAAGGCAATGGACTAGAAATCCATTGGGGTTTCCCCATGCAGGTTTGAATCCTGCCAACTATGGGGTGCAGTCCCCTTTTGGGCTCCCTGCAATTGACCACGCTGCAGCTGTGGGACTCAACCCCATAGACACAGTCCCTCCAGCTGCACAGGGCATCCAGGGACACAGCAAAACCCCCTTGCCTACAGCACTTGTCCTCGCCTCCCCCTCGCCCTGCCCAAAATTCCTGGATGAATGGGAAATCCTGCTCCCATTGACAAGGTAGCCAAGTTGGGGGAAGAGAACGGACCAGTGCTGAGTATGAGCCATGAAAAGAGGTCCACTGTTGCTGGTTGTTGAGCAGAACTTAACAGCCTGWTCTCACYACAAATCCCMAGCAGAACAGCCCCACCAGCTGCCTGTCTTCCCTACACCTGAAACTRCAGCAGCTCATTTCCAAAGAGAGCCTGCATAACATGGCCCTCATTGCTAAAGATGAAGGGAAGACACCTCATGGATCTGAGATCTTGCCAGCACTCACAAAGTGCCCCTCACTTTAGGTCTCACAAAGGCAGATTGGTGCGGAGCAGCAGGCAAGTGGGGGGAAGAGAAGGGGCCAGCGCCGACTACGAGCTACAGAAGAGGTCCTGCTTTGCRTAAATGGACCTCATCATTGCTAACGATGCAGTGCAGACACAACATAGGTCTGAGATCTTGTATGTGGTCCTGGGGGTATTCTGCCTGACTCCCTCCCCAGCCCTTGCACACATGGACAACCTTTCCCAGGGGCTTTCCCAAAATTAACTTAAGGATGTGATGATGAGAGGTGGGTCTCTCCTGTCTCCTCCTCTTCTGGGAAAGATGTGGAAGTGCAAAAGAGGACCTAGTGGTGACTGCGGTATCAGGAGACCATCCCCTGCCTTCACAGACCCTGATGCATGGGCTAGAAAACAGCAGGAGGCTTCCCAGAAGACTTCTTTCAGTCCCATGCACAACTGCTCCCAACAGAGCAGCAGGAGCACAGCCCCTGAGAGGAAGAGGGGCTGATGTTAGCCTGTCTGGGTGGTGCAGCATCTTAAGGAAAAGGGAAACCCTGAGGGGCACATGCAGAGAGGGCCCAGAGAAAGAGAAGGAGAGACAAGCCCATTGCTGGTGCATGGTCTGTTCCCTGCAGCCATGCCACTGAGGGTGGCAGAAGCATTGCAAGGAAAAAAGAAGCTCAGAGAGATTCTTAGTATGAATGAAGAAGGAAAGGGGCAATGGAGAGGGCACCTGGAGCTGAGCCAGGGACCCCTTGATCTGCAGTGAAATACTTTCCCCTGAGCAATAGCCCCTGCAGCAGGCAGGCTGGGGCTACRCTCCCCATGCTCACATCTGCACCCACATCCCAGCCCTCTCCATTCCGCTTTTGCTTTTGTCTCCTCTGCCTGGTTGCTGCGTGCTCTGGCCTGTGGAYRGGACRGGAAACACAAGCCCAAAAATGCAGGCCTCAGCACTGCCACCTCGTCCCTCACCCTCACCAACAGGCCCTACCAGCTCAGCCTGCCCAGAGCCTTCGTGGGACGCCTTGCAGCATTTAAGACTGGCCACCACCCAGTCCAGCTGGGCCGGCCCTGCCCTGGGGTGACTAGGAAACACCTCCACCCCCAGCAGTGCTGGGCAGGACAGGAATGGCACCAGGCACAGAGAGGAGGGGTTTCTCTGGCTCTCTGGCACCCTGCATCGTGGCAGGGGCAGCCCGTGGCTGTTAGGGAGCAGCAAGGGCAGGGCTGTGCCAGGAAGGAGGACAAGCCAGGAGCTGTGGGGGAGCACAGCACAGGCAGGACAAGGCACTCGCATCTGAGCACAGTCCCGCAGCCCTCTGGGAGCTGGATTTCCAAGCAGGGTTGAAGCCCTCATGAGTCCGCTGGAGAGCAGCTCCTCTCCGCCCTGCAAAGCAACAAGGCTGCCCCCTCGCTCCAGGGTTTCCTTCAGTGCCTGCAGAGCCAGCTTGGGTGGTCAAAGAGAAAGTCCCCAYCCAGGGTTATGGGCAGGAGATGTGGGGAGAAGGGCAAAGCAAGGCCCTTGCGCTACCCACCCCAGGCCCACTGCCAGTCAGGTATCCAGGGAGACATTTTTCCAGCCCAGGCGAGGGCACAGGTAAGAGGAAGGGAAAGAGGTGTGAGCACAAGCGCTGGTGCTGGAAGCGCCAGGGAGCATCAGGCAGGGCTCGGGAGGTCCCAGCTGAGGTGCTGGGGGGAGCAGAGTGGTGCACCGGAAGCGTGCTGGGTCCATAACCCAGAGGTCGATGAATTGAAACCTAACACAGGGCATGTGATCAGCAGGGCAGAGAGGGCTGGGCCAAGTGGTGAAGGTGATGGACTAGAAATGCATTGGGGTTTCCCCGCGCAGGTTCGAATCCTGCCAGCTACAGCGTGCAGCCATTTTGGCCTGTCTGCAGTTGACCATGCTGCAGCTGCGGGACTCAGCTCCATGCTGTACCTGGTGCCCAGGGAGGCAGCAAAACCCCCTTGCCTACAGCACTTGTCCTCACCTCCCCCCCAAAATTCCTGGATGAATGGGAAATCCTGCTCTCAATTTACAAGGCAGGCAAGTTGGGGGAAGAGAACGGACCAGTGCTGAGTATGAGCCATGAAAAGAGGTCCACTGTTGTTGGTTCTTGAGCAGGACTTAACAGCCTGATCTCACCACAAATCCCAAGCAACACAGCCCCACCAGCTGTCTTCCCTACACCTGAAACTACAGAAGCTCGTTTCCAAAGAGAGCCTGCATAACATGGCCCTCATCGCTAAAGATGAAGGGAAGACACCTCATGGATCTGAGATCTTGCCAGCACTCACAAAGTGCCCCTCACTTTAGGTCTCACAAAGGCAGATTGGTGTGAAGTAGCAGGCAGAGCAAAGCACAGAGCTCCTGCGGCAAGGCAGTGGATTTCATGGGTAGAAAGGTGTTTCTCCCTTCCCGTCAGGCAGATAAATTCCCCAATACCCACCGCAAGTGAGGACCTTCAGGGTTCTTCAGGTGAGGAGGTGGATGTGGCTGGTTCTACTTCAGGGAAGACCAGTGAGATGGACTCTACAACCTGGGACATTTTCATAGAATCATAGAATCATAGAATAGTTCGGATTGGAAGGGACCTTTAAAGGTCATCTAGTCCAACCCCCCTGCAATGAGCAGGGACAATCTTCAACTAGATCAGGTTGCTCAGAGCCCCGTCCAACCTGACCTTGAATGTTTCCAGGGATGGGGCATCTACCGCCTCTCTGGGCAACCTGTTCCAGTGTTTCACCACCCTCATTGTAAAAAATTTCTTCCTTATATCTAGTCTAAATCTACCCTCGTTTAGTTTAAAACCATTACCCCTTGTCCTGTCACAACAGGCCCTGCTAAAATGTCTGGCCCCATCTTTTTATAAGCCCCCTTTAAGTATTTATAGGCTGCAATAAGATCTCCTCCAAGCCTTCTCGTCTCCAGGCTGAAGAACCCCAACTCTCTCAGCCTTTCTTCATAGGAGAGGCGTTCCATCCCTCTGATAATTTTCATGGCCCTCCTCTGGACCCGCTCCAACAGGTCTCTATCCTTCTTGTGCTGAGGGCTCCAGAGCTGGACGCAGTACTCCAGGTGGGGTCTCACCAGATCAGAGTAGAGGGGCAGAATCACCTCCCTCGACCTGCTGGCCACGCTTCTTTTGATGCAGCCCAGGATACAGTTGGCCTTCTGGGCTGCGAACGCACATTGCTGGCTCATGTCCAGCTTTTCATCCACCAGTACGCCCAAGTCCTTCTCAGCAGGGCTGCCCTCAATCCCTTCATCCCCCAGCCTGTATTGATACCGGGGGTTGCCCCGACCCAGGTGCAGGACCCTGCACTTGGCCTTGTTGAACCTCATGAGGTTCACACGGGCCCACTTCTTGAGCTTGTCCAGGTCCCTCTGGATGGCATCCCGTCCCTCAGGCGTGTCAACCGCACCACTCAGCTTGGTGTCATCTGCAAACTTGCTGAGGAGCAAATTCCAGGCAAGTGAGAGTGACTGTGAGGTCACTTTGGTCTCAGCAGGTGATCAGCCACATGGCTGTGTTGCTTGTTGTCTGTGAGCCACAGATGGCTGTTTAGCTGTCTGTGAGGTCACATCTATCTGAGCAGCAGATAGGCCAGACCACAGCCGATGCCTAGGGGCAGGGTCTATGAGGTCAGCTCTATCAGAGCAGCTGATAGCTCAGCACTTGGCTCATACTGTTGGTAAGAAGTAACGTGTCAGCAGCAGGCACAATGCTGCTGTAAGTGGTTTTGAGGAGTTCTCAGGAGTCACCATTCAGGCAGATTCATTCATACAGTCTTTTCCAACCAAAGACAGGATGAGACAACTAAAACTGATGACTCTGACAGCTTGTCCCAACTGTTCATGGCCAGCTTTACCAGAGCCCTGGTTTTAAGACAAGGTCCTGCCTGAGGATGCTGGTGGCTTTGCCCTGCACAGGAGGCTCGTGCCAGGCCTGCACTTGGCTCCTTGGTGCAGCTTGTGGCCTGGACACTACAGGCTGGGAAGGGAGGGCTCAGCACTGCTGACCTCCTCCAGTACCCTGCAATGCCCAGGGCTCCCTGGGGGCTGCACTAGGCTCTTGCAGAGCTACGCCTTCCTGCAAATGTCACCGGTGCTGGTAGCTGGGTGTTTTTTCCCATCTACCCTGTGCCTCTCCCCTGTTGGTATCCAAGTGAAGCCCTGAAAGTTCTCCCAGGCTTTGGGTCCCAGCAGACACCTTTGTCTGACCCACACCTCAGCCCACCTGGGCTCCCAGTAGCCTGCAAGGCCAGAGGCACATGGCCAAGCCACTCTCTGGCTTGCCAAGACAGAAAGACCTCAGGAAGGTCTTGCCAACTTCTGGGGAGAACAGCAGCCCTGCTGGTCCCATCTGCAAAACCAGACCCTGGACCAGGACCGGAAGTTGACCTGGTCTCCTGTGTGGGCCAGCCTGCCTTGAGCTGCAGCTCCCAGGTGCTGGGGAGCTCTGGGAGATCTCTGGCTTCCCTTTGAAGCCTGTAATGGGGGCACAAAGTGTCCTCCCTTGCAGTGACCCCCAGGCAGGAGCCACATCAGAGGCACTTGTGGTAGAAGCAGTTGCCATGACCTTGGGGAAGCAAATGGGCTGGGGACCATGGCAGCCCCAGCAGGCAGTGCTGCCAGGAAGGCAACCAAGGACAAAATGCCCTGAGCAAGGAAGCTGCCTGCACTGGCCCACACTGGTTGTCCAGAGTCCTTGATTCCCTAGTCCTGGGTGAGACCAGTGAGCCTGGGCAGAGCCCCAGCTCCCTCCTCCACTGGCAGCACAGCATCTGCATGGGAAAGGGCTGACCCTGGAGGGGGATCCCTCCACCTCTTTGCAAGACCTTCAGAGATTGGGCCCTGCTCTTGCTGCTCGCAGACACTCCTCCCGCCCTGCTCGGTCCTGCAGATCCCAGGGATGGACGAGGAAAGCCCTCAGCAATGCTGCTTCTCCGGGACATGCTTTCAGAGTTGTGACTCTGTAGAGATTTAACCCTTCTCCAGTGACTGGGTGTTTCTCATGCCCTCTCTGAAYGTAACCTGCCATTTGGTATCTTAGGCTTGCGCATGTCGGCATGGTCTGTCCTGTGGGTTCAGAAGTACCGCATGCCAGCCCAGTGCTTTGGGCAATCCAAAGGTACCAGGAGGCTGTGTCGTCAGTGTGCCGGGCTA
>JAYKAV010000761.1:0-13903 GCA_035582835.1 Phoebastria nigripes
TCACATGGTATGGAATACCCTGTTGGCCAGTTGGGCTAGCTGTCCCGGCTATGCTCCCTCCCAGCTTCTTGTGCACCTGGCAGAGCATGGGAAGCTGAAAAGTCCTTGACTAACAGACTACTTAGCAACAACTAAAAACATCAGTGTCTTATCAACATTCTTTTCATACTAAATCCAAAACACAGCACTAGGAAGAAAATTAACTCTATCCCAGCCGAAACCAGGACAAGGTGGTACCCACATAAAACATTGTTTCTCTCTTAATTGTATACGCTCTCGTTTGCAGATGAGGTTTGGTCTGAACACACTCATGATAGTTTATGTGAATGCTGAAGTCTTGAAGTTTTCCCTGGTAAAGAATCTTAACATGCTTTGGATACTTAGTTATCAGWTAATCACTCCAATGGTTTAACAAGCTAGTTTTTCCTTGATTTGGCTGTGCTATGGTTATATGGTCCTTTCAATTTGGCACATGTCTGTGCTGCTGCCAGAAGGGGTGGTATCACCTGCCACCTCTATCTCCACTCCTGGCAGTTTGTTTCTGTCTGCTGCCTGCCTAGTGCTGTGCAGGGAACTGGTCCAAACTGGCAATGATGGACAGGCACACTGCACAACCATGTGATTGCAGGTCCCAGCACCCGGGACATGGTGATGACCAGCTTCTGGGAAAGGGTCTTCTCCTTCTGATGGCAACAGGGACTTCTGCCGAATTGAAGTGACTGTGCAATAAAGTGTGAGATTTGAAGATGTTCCAAATCTCAGAGGCTCACACCTTCATTAACAATGTTCTTTAAGGCCTCAATTCATTAAGATACTTAAGAACATAACTCATTTTAAGTATCTGAACTGTACCATTGACTTCAATCAAGCTGYTAATGTGCTTAAAATGAGGTGAGTGCTAAAGCGATTGATGGATGAAACCATATGGCCTGTTGCAGCTACCCCGGAAATCAATTGCAAAATGTTCATTGATTTAACCAGGCAGAGCTGTGCTGTCGGGCTGCACGGAAACCATGAAATATTGGAGTGTTTCTCAGGCCATGGCCCCCTGGTGATGAGTGCATGTCGGGATCGGACTGAGACCACGCACTCCTCTCCCTCCTCTGCACCCCATCTCAGCCGGGTGCCCAGGCAGTGATGCTGCCGTGTGGTGTCCCGGGGGGCTTGCCCCAGCCACCTCAGGGACTCAAGAGCCGAGGTGGAGCACACTGGCCCTGAACTTAGGAGGCAGCTTCTGTGACCGGTCCCAAATCCTTCATACCAGCAAAACCTTCTTTGAATTCATAGTGAGGTTTTGGCTTTGTAAAACCTTCAGGGTCCAGTCCAAAGCAGTGCTCAGGTTTTAGATTTTTTCACTCCCCAGCAGTATTTCTAATGGAGACTGACTATTTAATCTATTCTCTGAGTAAGCAAGAAATCTGATAAGTAACATGTCAGAAATAATTGTTAAAACAAACAAAACAAATTTGGGTRCGTCCCAACAGAATACATACAGCTATTGAAAACTGTAATAGTCCTGAATTTCTAGCAGGAGGGCTGTGTAGTGTGTTGCTTCATTAGAAGGTGTGCTATGAGATTAAATCACCCACCTGCACTCACACTTGGTTCACTTCAGTGTGTGAACTGTCATTGCAAGCACCAGCAATGACAGTTGCTCCTTGAGTGGGAGGAGTTGCTGCAAAATATATTTTATACTATAGTGCTGCAGAATTTAGGTTTTGATGATATCCCTGCCATTGGCTTCAATTGATTTGATATAGGGCCGAACTCATGGCATGGTTAAGGGATGGTAAAATTTGCGCCAATATTAGATTGGAGATTATCATAATCACATATCTTTTCAGGGGGCAAAAATGTTTGTATCCTGGAGTACAGAATTTAACCAGGCAGTTCTCCTGCCTGGCCTGCTACATGGCACGTACAAACCTCCTTTCTCCCTGGGCCTTTCTGGGTACATGGGAACGGACCTCAAGGCAGCCAAGGGAAAACGATGATTAAAAATGGGAGATTCAAGGTCATTGATCATATGCTCCAAGTCTGGGTCAATATTTTTTCACCTGATGACCAAATATAACTGGTACCTTGCAGTTTTTGGAAGTCTTTTGTTGATATTCTGCTCCTGCAGAACTTTATTCCTCTTGATTGGCTGAGGTACTCAATGACTTTTTTGCCTCAGTCTTCACCGGCAAGTGCTCAAGCATCACCGCCCAAGCCGCAGAAGGCAAAGGTGGGGACTGGGAGAATGAAGAGCTGCCCACTGTAGGAGAAGATCAGGTTCAAGACCATCTAAGGGGCCTGAAGGTGCACAAGTCCATAGGACCTGATGAGATCCATCCGAGGGTCCTGAAGGAACTGGCACATGTAGTTGCCAAGCCACTATCCATCGTATTTGAGAAGTTGTGGCAGTCCGGTGAAGTTCCCACTGACTGGAAAAGGGGAAACATAACCCCCATTTTTAAAAAGGGAAAAAAGGAAGACCCAGGGAACTACAGGCCAGTCAGTCTCACCTCTAAGCCTGGGAAGATCATGGAACAGATCCTCCTGGAAGCTATGCTAAGGCACATGGAGGACAGGGAGGTGATTCGAGACAGCCAGCATGGCTTCACCAAGGGCAAGTCCTGCCTGACCAACCTAGTGGCCTTCTGTGATGGAGTGACTACACCAGTGGACATGGGAAGGGCTACAGGTGTCATCTGTCTGGACCTCTGTAAGGCCTTTGACATGGTCCCCCACAACATCCTTCCCTCTAAACTGGAGAGGTATGGATTTGATGGGTGGACTGTCTGGTGGGTGAGGAATTGGTTGGATGGTCGCATCCAGAGAGTAGTGGTCAACAGCTCAATGTCCAGATGGAGATGGGTGATGAGTGGTGTCCCGCAGGGGTCCATACTGGGACCAGTACTGTTTAATATCTTCATCAATGACATAGACAGTGGGATTGAGTGTACCCTCAGCAAGTTTGCAGATGACACCAAGCTCAGTGGTGCGGTTGACACGCCTGAGGGACGGGATGCCATCCAGAGGGACCTGGACAAGCTTGAGAAGTGGGCCCATGTGAACCTCAGGAGGTTCAACAAGGCTAACTGCAAGGTCCTGCACCTGGGTCGAGGCAACCGCTGGTATCAACACAGGCTGGGGGATGAAGGGACTGAGAGCAGCCCTGCCAAGAAGGACTTGGGGGTACTGGTGGATGAAAAGCTGGACATGAGCCAACACTGTGTGCTCGCAGCCCAGAAGGCCAACTGTATCTTGGGCTGCATCCAAAGAAGCATGGCCAGCAGGTTGAGGAAGGTGATTCTGCCCCTCTACTCTGCTCTGGTGAGACCCCACCTGGAGTACTGGAGCCCTCAGTATAAGAAAGACATATGGACCTGTTGGAGCAGGTCCAGAGAAGGGCCTTGAAAATGATGAGGGGGATGGAACACCTCTYTTATGAAGAAAGGCTGAGAGAGTTGGGGTTGTTCAGCCTGGAGAAGAGAAGGCTTCGGGGAGACCTTRTTGCAGCCCTTCAGTATTTAAAGGGGGCTTATAAGAAAGATGGTGGCAAACTTTTTAGCAGGGCCTGTTGCAACAGGACAAGGGGGAATGGTTTTAAACTAAAAGAGGATAGGTTTAGACTAGATATAAGGAAGAAATTTTTTATGCTGATGGTGGTGAAACACTGGCACAGGTTTCCCAGAGAGGTGGTAGATGCCCCATSCCTGGAAACATTCAAGGTCAGGTTGGACGGGGCCCTGAGCAACCTGATCTAGTTGAAGATGTCCCTGRCCATGGCAGGGAGGTTGGACTAGATGACCTTTAAAGGTCCCTTCCAACCCAAACTATTCTATGATTCTATGATTCAACTTTATCCACATTAGTCAATGTGTAAATATTCGTGTTGGCTGACGAGGCTACGTACATGTGCTTACATTCGAGAGGACACTGTGATTAAAATACTGAGATTCTTAGTTGCAGCAGTCACCTAAGTGGTGAGTGACCTTTATTCAGTTCTTTTGTCTGTGAGTTGGGCTTTCTCTCCTGCTCCCAAAAAAGAGAAGTGACCAGCACACTGGGCAGGAGTCTGGAGTAAAGGAAAGGTTTTTCTCTTCACATCTGCTGTGACTGCTACAGTTTGCATGTTCTAAGTAAATATTCAGTAGGAAAGGGAGAGATTACTGTAAGATGTAGCGTTTAGCCCATGCATGTATGAGAAGGGTGGGAGAGCAAATGTCCCACTGGATGGATGTAGGAACTCAGCTTCAGTTCTCTCCCCTGTGGAGCATCCAGAGAGGAACTGGAAGACAGAGTTCATGCCTCCCCTCCTGTCATGTCCCGCCTGGGTGGTGCATGGAGTCCAAACACTCGATTACTATGCATGGGGGATGAAAATATCACTGATGCTAGAAAACATATTTACCCCATATGTGACCCTTAAAAGACATCAGTTTGTCCTAGAGAACTTGACCTGGCAAGTGCACATGTTGAGCAATTGGACGCAACATGCTTTTGGGGAGGTAGATCTACAAGTTCAACAAGTGTCAAAGATGACTCTGCAAAATCGATTAGCTTTAGATATGTTATTGTTAAAAGAACATGGAGTATGTGGAATGTTAAATTTAACAGAAGGGGAATGCTGTATCACCATTCATAATGCCTCCACCTCTATAGAAGAAGCTCGCGCAAAGATGAAGGAAATTGCCGACAAGACCTGAGAATTGTTCCAAGCAATGCAGCCAGCAGACTGGTTTGGAGGATGGAGTCCCAGATCCTGGATCGCATCGCTGTTAAAATCTCTTGGACTCACGGGGTGGGAAAGAAGGATTGTAAATATTGGCCTTACGATATTAAGTGTATTTTTGTCTCTAACGATAGGCCTTGCAGTAAGTAGGTATATGATTTCTCACCTATCCTCTCTCTCTCCCTCTGTCCGCTGTGTACGGATCACAACGGTCGAAGAAGATCTTGGAGTGTTTGAGCCACGGGGTGGTGTAAGAGACCAACTGGCAGCTWACACCAAGGCCAACTTGTAACCCACTGGAACAAAGAACTGTTTTCCAGTGACAGGAGACAAAACTCGACAAGGGAGCAGGGGGTGGAGATCCCCTGAGCCTGTCCGAGGAATGTCTCAAACACTCACAAGACTGAGGGATGGTGAATCCCAGGAAGGCTCCTCTGTAGAGAGTTAAYTGGGTCTGGCCTTGGGAGAAGAAATATGATGACGCCGTAAGTCGGCCAAATAAGGGAGTATCCAGATAAGTGTTAAGAAAACAAGAACTCCTGATAAAACCAAAGAAACAACTACTTGAACTGAGTGAACTATCCTAATTAGCATACTAAAAAACCCACCCACCAGCAGGAAAAGGCCTCTACCCAACAAAGCCCCTTCCCCACTGAATATGCACAGTAAAAAGAAAGGACGCTGTGACTTTAAGTGAAGACGAGACATACAAGAACCAATAGAAGCGAACTACGAAACTGCCCCCGTAGCAGAGGGGCAGTTTGAAGTGAACGGCGGGCATAAAAGGGGAAGGCAAGTGCCTAGGGGGGGAATCGTCTCTCTTCCGACTTTCGATCTGGGGACTTGGGACTCATTTTGGGAACTTTTGAAGGAGCGCTCCTGCAGACCAGAGACCCCCGTYGGCTGGACCAACGCTGGAACCCAGACCGGTGATCTTTTCCTCTCTCTTTCTTTCTCTCGCTCTCTCCTTCTCTCTTTCTTTCATTCTTTTACCTTTTCCTAGTAAGTAACGCAAGGCATAAACTCCCACAGCAGTGGTGAGCAACAGGCTTTTCTGCTACCCAATTATTTCATAAACTCYCACACCAGTGGCGAGCGACAAGATTTTCTGTTATCCAATTATTTACCAATGAGCCTAGCTATAGAGTAAAAGTCTTTGCTGATGTACAGACCTTGAGTGTTGTTTCACCTTAATCCATACCAAGGGAATTTGTGAATCTGAGTCACCTCTCCCGCACAGGCGGGACGTGACACCTCCTTCTCTTCTGCCTTTCCGATAGATAAAATTATTGTCACTTCCTTGAACTTTAGAACAAACAGTTAAGGTACTTAACTCCCAGGGCAGGTATAGGGCTGCAAATCCTGAATGGGAGGAATCACACCATGCAAGGCAGAGGATGTGACAGTCCTAGAAAGGGACAGGTTTCACACCCAACTCTATCTCCAGCATTTCCTTCTGGCTGCCTACAGTGGGGTTTGACCTACAAGAATCTGTTAATTTTGTCCTTTTTCTGAAGTGGGAGCCCAAGCACCCCCCCTGGGTTTTATGAACACTGCAAAGTAAAAGAGCACCCAACAATGCAATAGTGGAGTTGCTGGTCCAGACGCACCTGGCTGTGAGTTGCCCTGCACTGTTCAGGGAAGTCTAGCAAGGAGCTGAACTTGGGCTTTCAAATTCTTTAGATAGTATGTTGACACCTTTCCTTCCGTAGCTGTAAAGGTGTTGAGAGCAAGACTGCATTCTTACCTCTCACTCATCCAGATTTGTAACTATCTGTTTTGTGCCAGAGGTAACGAACTAGAAAACCATGCTATTTATAAATCTTCCATCTTTGTTGATGTAAAATGGGATGCTAATGAAATACAAAAGTGTGTTATATCTGAGTGTAATATTAGAGCTATACATAATACRTTTGCAAAATTCATAGGTATTATATAATGCAATGTTCTGTATGATCTCCTCCATTGCTAATAGTTTCTTAAGTATTACAGTTAAAAGTTGTCAGATGTGTGCTAAAGTATAATTTATATATAGAAATACAATATGATGCTGCTTAATTCAATGTCATTCAATAACATATTTCATACCAAAGCATCACAATCTATTAAGCCAAAGACATTTACTGGGAATTGACTTCAATCCTTAGGAGGCTGAAAGTAGCTTCAGTGGGATAAATGGCTTAGAGTTAATTGTTTTTGCTAATGTTTTATTTGAAATGTCCTGCTCAGCAAAGGTAATGTGACATTTTGCTCACAAGGGATGTCGAGCCAAATTCACTGCTGACATAGGCAGGTGTAACCCCATTGACTTAATTAGAGCTGCACCTACTTACGTCAGTGGTGAATTTGGTATCTTGCCCTTTTGAAGAAAAGGGAAAAATGTAAAGGTTGGCGCTTAGAAACCTGGAGGTGGAGCACAGAGGACAAAAGAATGAGGAAATACCAGTATCTGAAATGAGTTGCCCAGAGTTTCTCTAGAAAATTGGCTAGTAAAAGCAGCCAAAGCTGACTTTACCCTCTCCAGGAAGGGCTGTGTGTTAAATCTTGCTAAATAAATGGTGTGAAAATAATCTGAGGTTTTAATAACCACTTGAAAGAAACAAACATATACTTGTTTCTGGAACAAAGAATAATCATTGCCCTTTTGTGAGGAAGAAGCTTGCTCTTCAGAAAGAGAATAGAGATAGTGCAGAGATACTGATGACCTGGAGCAGGAGGGAGGTGTTTGCGTTTAGAAGTGCATATTAGTCCTGAAAGGATGGAAGAGATAATGGGGGAGTGGAAGACAAGTAAGGAGATGCCTGGCCACTTGTCTTCTCCAAGACAAAGATGGTGACCCCAGGAGGTGCCAGGTGATCCCTTCCCAACCACTGCAGTGGGAGTCCCCACTGTCACCTTGTGCAGAACGCAGCTACACGCCTGACTGCCTTCAGCAGAAAATTTGCTTGTATTGGGTCTGTGGGAGTGGGATCTTTGCAGACAGACTTGATTTGTATTTTTTTACACTGCATTTTATTTCCTTCAGGGGTCTTTGAGCCCTCTCATTACAACATCATATCTTCATTCAGAACAGAAACTCTGAAGCATGGATCCATTGCCACTCTTGTTCTCTCTGTATGTATAGAGAAAGAGAAAGAGAGAGATAATCCTTTGAACACAAACACATGGATCATTTCAGTTGCATTTGATGGTGGAGATTACAGCTTCCCAAGGCAAAATCTATAGACCTGATCAAGGCTATAGCCTTGAGTTTCTTAGGCTGGTTGATTTTGTACAGCCAGGAGGGCATCAGCAAGTCCCCTGGGTCTCCAGCGAGAAGATCAGGATAAATGGCAGGGAGTCTCCTGGAAGACCTGAGGATGATGTGCTGCATGCGGTCTGCAGCTATGTGGCTTCTTGCTCCCGAGCCAGCTCCTGGCCCAGGGATGGGCTGGCAAAGCTCGTCTTGGAAGTAGTGCCGGTGATAGCAGCATTGTCAACTGGTCTGAAGTTTACCACTTGTCATGGGATGTCTGAAATGTTTCCTAAAACTCTGCCTCTTAAGAGCAGGTGAAAAGGTCAGTGTTCATTTAAAAAATCTTTAAGAAAGAAGCAAATTTGATACTTAACCTTCAACACTTGACACAGAGATGTAAGTGACCCTAAAAATGTAGAAACTAAAATGAACCCCACGGAGTCTTTTTTTTTTTTTTAAAGGCTTGCAGATATTTCTGAGGGGTTAGCTGAAGGATTACTGCCCCCACCTCTGATCCTTGACAGGACATTCACAAGGTTGTGAAAATATGTATGTCCTTATCCTCAGGCCACCCTCTCTGCCTTCCCCATGATCTCCTCCCTGGCCCTGTGGGAAGAAAAGGAGAAGGAGGAGAGGTACCATGCCACGGAGGTGAGGCTTGCCCTGCCATGTGCAGAGTGTGCTCCTGGGTAATGTAATACCCCAAGCTTTTTATTCCATGTTTGACTTCCTGCTACATGTGGCACTGCACATAATTCAGGAACTAGATATTGACCTCAGTTCAGGAATGCTAATGCCAACGTAATTGGCTCTGAATGTAATTTCAAAACTCACTAACTGGCTGTGTTTTCAGTCCACAAGCATTCCTGCTGTTAATTAAGGGTCTGTGCTCAGAAGTTATATATAAAAACATATTTTCTTGAAAAGATTAGGCAATCCATTAAGATAAAATCCATGTAACAGGGAATCCTCTTCCAGTATTTGATATAGCCTGGAGGAAGAGGAGAAGAGGCATATTATACAAAATAATTAGATTTTGAAGCATTTTCTGAGTGGGAAGTAATTTTTTTAATGCAATAAGAAACAACCCTAATGGAATATCTTGCCCTTTAGTCCTGGCCATGCTGCCATTTATATATCATCATGGTAACCCCTTTAAATGCCTTACTGCATACCATGCAACCAAGAGCTATGTATACGTTTAGAGTGCACACATAATTTTTATGGAGTGATCCCTGTGTTTACATTTTCAAAATGCTCTGAGCTTTGCTCCAACACAAATGCCCTTCAATCAAGCAGGCAACATGATACAATAGTCTGATATGGTTGTTTTCTCCAGTCAGAAATGTCATTTCCTGGTTTATGTAAAACACAGATATTTTATAGATTGGTGGAGTATTGAAACTTTTATGAACCAAAGAAATCTGCAACTGAATTATTCTTCTGATCTACCCAGGGAGCGTATATTACTGGTCACATTCTGCTCTGAGATATGGTGCAGAGGAACAATTGAATTTAGGTTTTAACTTCAGATGTCTACTAATATAGTCAGAGGAAACTCAATTTGAGCATGAAAACAGGACGTTACTTTAACTGATTAATAATGTTTGACCACTGGGTTTGAATTCTAGTGAACTGCATGTGGGTGAATGTCAAGTGGTGAATATGCTATACACTGGTTTGTAATATGTATCAATATATTATATTATGWTTATTATGTTTATATTCCAGGAAGAGATTACAGGAATTACCAGAATAGAAGAAAAGGCTGTTACAATCATGTAACATTACACTGGTATAAAGCTGTGCAAGCTTCTTAGCTGTGCAAGAGATTGTGTGATGTTCTCCTACCGACTCTCCTAAGAGCCCAATGTAAAGGCTTTGTTATTTGCTCAAGCAGTAGGGGTTTTCCTTTATTTGTAATTTACCAGGGTTTCATCAATGCTTCCAGATGTATTTTGGTGAAAGTCAAGTTCAGCCATCCAAAAAGCCAGTTTATAAACTAAACCAAGAGATGTGTAGGACTGAAGATCTGAGATGCAGGAGGAGCTGGCAAGAGGGAAAGAGGATACTTCTTGTGCAGCAGAAAATTCCTGTTGACTGTCTTACAGCTACATCACAAAATTGTGGGTTTTTTTAGGAACTCACTTTATGATTTTAAAGGCAGGCTTAAGTATCTTATGCATCAAGGAAGTCTCCAGAAAGGGTTTTAGCATCTCCTGTACCACCTCTCACCATTGTAAGTCTTGGCAAGGAAAGAGGAAAGAGATGAAAAGTGATGGATTATTTATCAGCCCAGATGAGTAATTTATGTAGAAAGTTCTTTCTATCCCTTTTATCCTCAACTATCCCCCCATCCTATTTCTTTTTAACTCATTCCAGCTTCTCTGTGGGGTAAGTAGACACAACTGGATCTTTCACTGTCTGCATAGAGTGCCTCTGATATTCCCAACACTGTTTGCATTTTGCTAAGACCCCTGATGTCCTGTCAGGTCAGCTCTGCAGCTCTCCTTCTCCTCAGCCGCAGGACCTGGGTCAGTCGACCGCTTTCCATCAGCAGCGGTTGACAGGGCTCAGAGCCTGTGGGAGCCTGCCCTCAGTGGCACAGCACTGCAAATGGTACATCACTGTTTGGTCTTTCTGAATACGGACTAAATACCTGTAAAATCTGTATTTTCTAAGAGATTCCTTTGTGAGTGCTGACTAAATGGAAGCTCTAATAACCACATCCATCGTGGTGTAAGAGAGACTGTGACAGTGATATTTATCTGTTAGCTGTCATTTAAGAAGATAGAAGTGCTACCTTGCAAGATGGGATTTGCAGAAGTGCAAATTTTTATTTTTGTTTATTAATTTATTTGTGGTATGTTATTTATTGGAATATGGTTCTGTCCCACTTTGCTCACAATCTTTAATTTAGACTATGGGTCTTAGTTTACTTATTTCACAGTATCAGTAAAGTTCTGAGGTTTTAAATTTGGAAATTAATGTGTTAGAAACTGTGACCCCTGTGCAGAGCAGAAAGCTGGGATGCACAACCACACCGCACCGGAGCCTGAAGCTGGAATACATGGCCACACTGCCTCCGATCAGAGAGAACAGAAACCTGTAGTATCCCATACTAAATTACAGAGGATAGGACTATGATCAATGAAGATAATAGATTGGATTCTAGAAGCAGTACAGAGGCATCAACATGCTAATTTACTAATTAGCTCTGCCCTGCCATGGTGATGGTTTTATGTTGCTTCTGGAGGWAGCTCAGACTTCGCTGGCTTAAGGTTTTCATCTGCACTCCCCTGTGCAGGACAGGTCCTGTGCCCCTTGACAAGGCACAGCATGGCCTGAGGGCCTGGAGTGACTGTGAAAATGTTCTTTATACAATAATCAGACTTAACCAAATCACTATATGTCACATGTGTGTGTGTGCATATGTGCATAACAGAGCAAACATTTCTCTAGGTCCCCAGCACCTTGTCCTCTCAGCCCCAGAGGTATATTTAAAGGGAGYTAATCTTCAAGGCTCTTCAAAAAAAGGCCAACTTCGAAATGTTTTGCTGAGAGCAAGCTGAAGTTCTGCTTCCCGGGATCCAAGAGCTGCCTCTGCAAACAAGGGTTTGCTCTGCAAACCTCTCAGTGCTAAGTTGCTGTGGCTGTTAGCATAGCTGTTACCCCAACCGTGAGCCAACCTGTGAATTCAGGGTCCACGTCAAAATCCCCCTTCGGCTGATGCTGTTTAGATTCAAGGCCATAGCAGGACAGAGAGTAAGGAAGGGTGAAAAATTGGATTGGAATTGCCCCAAATGGATTGTCTCTGGTGTTCCAGATCATTTTAATCATTAGTTTCTAGTCAGATCCGCTTGCTGCAGCAACCCTGTTTTTGGTGGTCCCTTGGCATTCCTGTAGTCTTCAAGGTATGGGATTCCAAAAAAAGACAAATGTCTGCTTCCCTCTTGTTAACAAGCTACCAGCCATCTGTTGGAGTGATTAATTCCTGGAGCATCACAATTTACATGCATTTTAATTGTTTTGAGGCTTAGATGTAAATGGTTTCTAGATTTTTTTTCACTATTCCAACTCCAAGCAGTGGACGACAGTGGTGGTGGGGTTTTGGGAATATCAATCCTATAAATACTGTTCATCATTTTATAAAAGCAATAAAACACCTAAAACTGCATCTGCAGCAACCCTCGACATTTAAGTAGTAACATTTGTTGTTCTCTGGTGGTTAATATCTATTTCTGTCCAAACAATTCATTAGGTTGACTGCCTAGATTATTTAACTTAATATTAATGATAAATTATTTATTTTCTAGAGCTTTACTGGTATTCCATATGATTAAATGATTATTTCAGAGCGCAATCAGTAGATGGTTTAAAAAAAATCCCAAACCAGCAGTTTAAGCTCAGTTAGCTGCTGCTATTCATAAAGTTCCCACACTGTTCTTGTGGGCTGTAATAACATGGAAACTGTTTGGAAAATGTGTCCTGTGATTCAGCATGGAAAAGCTCATTCTTCTGTACTTAATGAGAGAAAATAGCAGGTACAGAAGGACGTACGAAGTCATAAAAAACACTGAGGTGGAAACTTTGCATGGGCTTTTTGTATTAATACAAAGTCTTTGAGTCAAAATGGGCCAGGGGAATTAAGATCTTAATTTTTGTCCCAGTCGTTTGGATTTTGACTTAATAACATAGGCTGGAGTTTGTCAGGTGGTGTTAGATGTGCTGCTAAAGTTTTCGGATCATTGGGCAGAAGATCCTAGGTTTTCTTCTCATGCATGAGTGGGGAGAATCAGGTCAAAAGAGCCTCTCCCAGGTGGGTTTGGATTATGCAAACTAAAGAATCGATAATTGATCTAATTTTGTATGCACCAGGTTTGGCAGGATCTGTATAGCGTTTTCTGATTTTGGATCATCTCTAACTGTGGAGAACTGGCTCTTGTTTAGAGCAGATAGTTTTTCAGTTTTGTTTTGATTCTAGACGATCGTTGGAGCCTTAAATGGGAACTCCATGCATTTTCAAAATAACATTTTTTGGGTCAGTCTTTTTTCAGTGCTTCTATAATATAGAATAGAATAGAATAGAATAGAATAGAATAGAATAGAATAGAATAGAATAGAATAGAATAGACTATTTCAGTTGGAATGGACCTGCAATGATCATCTAGTCCAACTGCCTGACCACTTCAGGGCTGACCAAAAGTTGTTAAGGGCATTGTCCAAATGCCTCTTAAACGCTGACAGGCTTGGGGCATCAGCCACCTCTCTAGGAAGCCTGTTCCAGTGTTTGACCACCCTCTTGGTAAAGAAATGCTTCCTCATGTCCAGTCTAAACCTCCCCTGATGAAGTTTTGAACCATTCCCATGTGTCCTGTCCCTGGATCCCAGGGAGAAGAGATCAGCACCTCCCTCTCCACTTGCCCTCCTCAGGAAGCTGTAGAGAGCAATGAGGTCGCCCTTCAGCCTCCTTCTCTCCAAACTAGACAAACTCAGAATCCTCAGCCACTCCTTATAGGACATTCCTTCCAGCCCTTTCACCAGCTGTGTTGCTCTCCTCACGATGCATTCATATCATTACAGTGTCTTTGAATTCCAAGTGAACGCAGGGCTATACACTGGAGTAGCATCAATTTCATAGAATCATAGAATCATAGAATCATTAAGGTTGGAAAAGACCTCTAAGATCATTGAGTCCAACCATTAACCCAACACTGCCAAGTCCACCACTAAACCATGTCCCGAAGCACTACATCTACACGTCTTTTAAATACTTCCAGGGGTGGTGACTCAACCACTTCCCTGGGCAGCCTGGTCCAATGCTTAACCACTCTTTCAGTAAAGAAATTTTTCCTAACGTCCAATCTAAACCTCCCCTGGCGCAACTTGAGGCCATTTCCTCTCGTCCTATCGCTAGTTGCTTGGCAGAAGAGACCAACACCCACCTC
>JAYKAV010000761.1:15730-42088 GCA_035582835.1 Phoebastria nigripes
GTTTTGCTGGCTCCCCTCCTTACTTCACCAAGAATTGARAATTCTATCATTTCATGGTCGCTAAGCCCAAGACAGCCTCCCACCACCACATCTCCCACCAGTCCTTCTCTCTTTGTAAACATCAGGTCGAGCGAGGCACCTCCCCTGGTAGGCTCCCTCACCAGCTGCGTCAGGAGGTTGTCTTCCACACACTCCAGGAACATCCTAGACTGTTTCCTCTCTGCCGTGTTGTATTTCCAGCAGACGTCCGGGAAGTTGAAGTCCCCCAYGAGAACAAGGGCTAGCRATTGCGAGACTTCTGCCAGCCGCTTGTGGAATGATTCATCTGCCTCTTCATCCTGGTTGGGTGGYCTATAACAGACTCCCAGCAGGATATCTGCCTTGTTGGCCTTCCCCCTCATCCTTACCCRTAAGCACTCGACGTTATCATCATCACAATTGTTGAGCTCTAGACAGTTGAAACACTCCCTAACATACAGAGCCACCCCACCGCCTCTCCTTCCTCGCCTGTCCCTTCTGAAGAGCTTATAGCCATCCATTTAGCGCAAAGGGAGGCAGGGAGGCAGGAGGAGGAACGTGCCTTGCGGGGTCAGTCCCTCGTTTTGGTCTGTTGGGGTTGCAGATTGACTAAGTGAGAAAGTGAGGCCCATATTGATCCCCATCCCCATACCATGATAAACGTTGAGGATTAGATTCTGCCAACAGCTGCCAATGGCTGTGGGCTTTGCTCTTTTTTTTCCTCCTCTCATTTTTCCTCTGGGTGTGGAAAGGGCACCTGTCAGAGCAGGGGCTTAATGTCTCTGAACACCATCACATGTACAAGAAAGACTGTACAGATGACACGCAACTCAAGCAGATGCTGATGGACAGAAGTGAGTTTCGGTGACTGATGTCATATGCAACAGCCAGCAGCCATAGGGGGTTGGAATAAGCTGGGGTGCCACGGTGGTAAGGGCAAGGCGTGCAGCCACTGGCTGGAGGGAGCTTGCGGGAACCTAATTTTGTTACACGTCTGAGGAAAAGCTGGGGTGATTTCCATGCCTCTGATGGATTACCTCTTCAGAGAGCCTACTGGAGGTGGCTTACTCCTGCCTTTGCATCAGAGGATATTGTTTGAAGTAATGAGGTATCTGTATAAAGGAAAACAAAATTATGGACTGGTGGCAGGGTCTCTTTAGCCCAAACCCCGTATTAAGAATCTAATTGAGACCGAGCCCTTTCTATAGCATCAGTTTGCCTAGCCTTTTATGCAAGGACAACATTGAGTACTTTTGGTGCTTCCTGTGCTTACAAGGTCTGTGATCTGCCAGYGTGGCTCTGAGAAAATACTTGTTCTTAGAAAGGAAAGCACATGAGTTGGTACCTTGACTTTTCCCACTCCAGCAATGACATAGCTAAGGGGCAGGACCTGAAGACTGTCCCTGTCATCTTGCTCCTGTATTTGGAGAGCCACTCCAGACCTCACTCTGATGTCCTCCATGGAGCACTGGCTCATGCTTCATTTGCTGCAGGGTACACTGGCTTAAACAAGGCACTTTATATGACGAGGGATGCTGAAAGAAAAGGCAGTGAAGAGACATCTGGGTATGAAACTCAAGCTTTCAGTTGCTGCACGGAGCAGATGCAGTCTGTCCAGCAGACTGTCAATGCAACTTCAGGAAACTGATTATTGTCCATGCATCAAAAGGACTGAAGCCACAGAGATACACGGGGGTGCTTCCTTTGGGATATTCCCCACATGAAATGAACATAGCAGAACATTGTGTACCAGCTGAAATGATCCTTGGCCCAGGGTCTGGAATACAGGGCTGCCAGTTTGTGGGGCAGCGCAGCAAATCTTAAACCAAAAGACTGCTCTCAAGTATAACAGGAGGATGCTCCTGTGATGGGGAGCCAGAGCAGTGGGTCCTGCATCGTGTCCCTACACCCACCTCCCTAGTGGTATGACAAGAAGAGATTTTTATACCTGTCCCAAGCAGAGAAGGAAACGCAGAAGAGCTGCCTGTACATGCCGATCTCAGCGTTAGGAAGACATCTGAGTGACTCATACCCCAGAGAGTCCTGTCTTGCCATATCTGCTTACGACTGATCGATACTGCCATGTTTCCCCGATCTAGCCCAGCCCTGGTCTGTTGCAGCCCATCCCAGAAGGTACCCCAGCTCTCAGCARCCCTAGATGGATGTTGATGTTGGTTATTGGAGATGTTGCCTGCTCAAGCCAGACATGGTACCTGGCAGGAAACTGCACCTGGGGACAACTGAGTAGCTGGGAAGAAAGAGGGGTTGTGGCAGTAAGTGCTGAGCCTGAGCAATGATTGCAAGATCAGCCCCTCAATTAGGGAAGTGAGGCCATGACCAGACTGGAAAAAACAGGTGTAGTGCAGTAATTATTATCGTTAATAATCAAACTTAGCTGCACAGGAATTACAATCATTAATTCCTCCTTTTGCTTTAGGGGCCGTGTTTCTTCACTCGTCTGACCCTTGCTGTCCAGCCGCCAGAGAGACTTTGGGACCCATCTCTTTCCAGACTCCCCTTGGGAGACATCATTCTGCAGGGAGCAGCAGGGGAAGCCATTTCTCATAGCCCCTTGCCCTAGTCCACATCCCATTAAGCTCCTCCAGTTCATTTTTTAAAACCTGCTGACATCACGTTTTACCTGCTGTCAGCCTACAGCAGGGTTGTAACTGAGAACTTGCTCAGCAAGGTCAGGAACACAGCGCCCTTCCTTCCCTTCAGTGGAGGCAGCATGTGCTATGTGAAACTATGGTTTTAATTCCTATTGCACTGAGGTGGCCTCCATATTTATATAATTTCGCTGCAGAGTAATGTGCTTGTTCTACTCGCTCCTCTGAGCAAAGCTTGGCGCATACAAGAGGGAAGGGTAGGAGCTCTGCTTAATGTGACTTCCACGAAGGTAGTCCTAATGAGAGCCCTTCGGCTGTGCAAGAGCAGGGAAGAGACAACTTGTAGGAGGAACATCCCTCTTTAAAGATACGAACTCTTTGAAGAAGTCTTCTTTAATGGTTTAATTTTAATATCCTTGTTTGCCAAATCTTGGTTCCAGTTAGGGAACCAAGGGATATTTTCTGATGACTTCTCTAGCTTTAAAAAGAAAAGTTCAGGGATAGCTATGCAATTAACTGTGACTTACGTATGTCTGTATAGCACCAGCAAACCTTCTGTGGAAGAAATTAAATTTTTCCCTGAAGGAGAGTGATTGCATAGATGACTTATTCAAATGTGTAGATAAATTGCTTTGACATGTTTTGCAGGAAGGAACAGAGGCACATCAGTATCGAAATAGCTCTGGGTACCACAAATTTATTCACAGGTAATTGGATTACCTCATGTGTCTGGTACCAAAAAAGGGGCTGTAAAAATGATCCCCAAATGATGGAACAGATTTACATTGAATTTGGTCTCTCCACATTCAGTAGCACTGTGCTGCACAAAGGAAACTCCCAGTTCCCACAGGGAGGGGAGCAAGAGCAATGGGTATTGATGGGAGCTGCCTTTCCAGCCGTGCCATGGCTTTCTTGCTCCACTGTGCAGGAGCAGAGGGAACCATTCCCATTTAGGCCAAACGGAGTGTAAATCTTCTAAAAGCTGCCCTGCTTTGCAGTGAAATGGCTCCAGTGTCAAAGTTTTGTACAGCTGACAGATCCCATCCACCACCACGGCATCTGTGGGGACCTTCAGTGTGTTGGAGGGGTTATTCCCTATGGTGCAGGCTTGTGGAGCACCCGACAGATGCCCAGAGGCTGGAAACCCTCAGCTGGTGGCTGTGTGCGTTCTCACTGCGGTCAGGACACTTCTGGCTACCATTTCTAGTTACCAATGTCTATCCCCACCTCGCTGCCTAAAGGCTGCTCTGATATTTTCATCTATGTTTTTCTATTTCATCTGCTCTGCCTCCACAGACCTGGGAGATCTGGCATTGCTGGATGAGGAGCTGCACGTTCAATCAGACTCAAGGTCCATCTAGGCTCAGACTCCATCTTTAATTATGGCTGATATCAGGTTTTCAGGAGAGGCAGTAGGAATCTTCTACCTATGGGATCTGTATGTGACATGAGAGATCCTGTTGTCTATCAGTCAGGTCTGGAAAGCGCAGTTTAGCATTCTTTAAAAACGTTTGTCATCAGCGGTTGTGGCTGTCCTGGATAGTCTAATATCCATATGCTACCAAGTATCACTTTGAACTGTATGTATTTCCTGATTCTGCTTTTTCTCCCTGTCACTGACACTGAAGTGTGCAAATATTGGCCCTACTGTTTTCTTCATGTGCATTTTCCAGGACTGGTAGGAGCTGAAAATGTGCCGAGTGTTTCAGGACAGAGCCAGAGCCAGCAACCTTGTGTGTGTGTGCGCGTAAGAAATTCAGCTCAATTTTTTAAAAATAATGAATGCCATTCACATCAGTAGGGACTGTTGATAGCTCACTACACTGCTCGGTGCAAGAGAAGTGGAAGGGCAGCCCTTTTTCCCCTCTGCTGCCGGCCCCGTACCTTCGCCCACAGGGAGCAGCCTGGTTAACTACCAACACTGGCTCTTAGGTGAGGCAAACCCCTGTGAACCCTTTACGCGAGGTGTGGAAAACCCATCCAGACACCTCATTGTTTGCTCTTATTTGTACAAACGGGAGGAGGGCTTGTGCTCCCCGCCTTCCCAGCCTTGCTTCTGAGCTGGGAGGAGGGAGGGAAGAGGAGGACGAAGATGGAGGGAGGAGGGAGCATAGGAAGCAATTATATGTGTTCAGCATGAAGCATAACATTTACTCATCTTCTGCTTCGGTGCTGCAGTCCTGTTGTGCTGTTTCCTCTCCCTTTTCATTAATTAAGGCCTAAAGCCAGAACTATTCAAGCACTGTCCTTGCTGTTTCAGTGACAAAATCACCATCTTGCATCACACCTGACAAGTGCCTGCCTTTTATTGCTGCTCATTTTTTCCTGCCAGAGCTCCCTCTGCAGCAGATATCCTTGGGGCACAGGGAGAGAGAGGGCCTTGTTGGTGCTGCACCTGCTTGAGTGCCTGGGGACCGTGCTGCTCCTATTATTTAATAACTTACAGTGGAAATTGTCACTTATCCTGTTGCAAGTGCATGGCACATCACGCAGACAATAAAATCGCCGAATGAGTGCCTGCTGCAGGTGGCACTGTGAGCCTTTCCCGCCTAGGTATTCCCACCCAAGGGGAAAAAAAATTGGAAGGAAACGTGCCATCCTTTGCAGCCATGGTTTGGGCCAAGGCCAGCCATTTTGTCTTGGTCTGTGTGTCTCAAGGCATTCTGAGCCTCAGGTTCTGCTTGCAAAGTGAATGAACTCAGGCCCTGGCTGACCTACTAGCCTCAACGATGGCATGAATTATGGTTAAGGTCCCCCACAGTGAGGTCCTTCCCACTTCTGCTCCTGCCCTCTCGTACAAAGCCAAAACAGTTGCACCATTGCATGTCACAGCCAAGAGAAATAACTACAAACCTTGTGTGATTCAGAGCTCAAGGCGACTGTTGTGCAAGCTCTCCCATGGCTGCACCTTCATCCACACCGCGCTGCTCTCAGCCGCCCCTCAGCTCCCTCCTGAAGGCAGGGTGGGCACACAGGGAAAATACTGTCATCACTTTCGTCACAGGGTGCATTTAGATAGCATGGTAAATGTCATAAGACTGGAAGGACAGAGTATTTCAGTACAGAGAGTAAGCACAAGAAGTGGTTTCACAGGCTGCCAAGTGCTGAATCACAGCTGGGGATGTATCTGCCAAAAGCAACTGGAGATCCCTGCAGCGTGTGAGTGCCCCCCACACGTACACACACACGCACATGTGGACACGCACATGCACACACACTCACATGCACGTGGACACACCTGGACACAGCCACCCCATGCCTGCTCGCTGTGCCTTTCAACTCACCAACAGTAGAGTTGGCTGCATGGGAAGAGAGTGAAAAACCACAGATGGGATGTCTGTGCCTTCATACCAAAGTCCAGAGAATGGGGTTTCTCTCTAAGAGCATTCCAGAACATCATCTCCTGAAACAAGTAAGCTCCACGCTGCACASTGTGATAGCGTCTTTGGGAAGAGACCTTTCTGCGCTCTGTGATCTTCCCAGTGCACACGCTAGATGTTTTTCTTAGGGGAATTGGTCCCTGTGTCCTTGTCCAAATGTCATTTCTCCCCCAGTCATGTAGCATGCGGTGCGGCATCAGCCACTCTTCAACCCTAAGGAGGTGGCATTTCAGCACTCTTTCACTGGCTTGCTTTGGTTTGACAGGTGCCATGGAAAGGTAAGCTGCTGTGATGATGGTAATGATAGTAGATGTTAGCTTTGCATGGCAGGTATTTTAAAGCCAGCCACACTCTAAGGCAGTTAGCAGTTGTCTATTAGAAATGAAGACGTGAGAAGGCATCGGGCTGAGAAACTGCTAGATGGCTCAGCAAGGTGCCAGTAGCACAAAGTCACAGAGACCCTTCTCTCCCAGGTACAAGAGGAGAAAGCAAACAGGACAGATGCTGGTCATGTTGCTTCATGTGTGACCAGAAGGTGCTCAGCGACTTTGCTGATGGCTGAGGCAGGAGAGCCTGTGCAGACCAGAGTCCTGCTTGGTGCAGTCACAGGGCTGGATCAAATGGCTTCCTTTTTTTATTAGGGACTTTACTGTATTTAAAATAATCATCCCAGATAAGTGAAAAGTCGATAAGTGAGCTCAGGCTGCACTCTGCTTTGCAATAGCTGAGCTGTGGATAATTACAAGATTACCCTTGGGGGCTGCTCCTTTACTCAGATGGGTTTGAAAAGCCAAAGCTTCGTGACATGGTGTGATGACTTTTTCAGAGATGTAAGGTTTGGATCAGCCCTGCCTTGCTATTACCCCTGCAGTCTGGTCATATGAGGGTCTATGTGTTAGTGGGAGGAAGGGAGGACAGCAAGGACACTGTCAAGTGTTACTGGCTGCAATGAGGCTTGGAGCTGTTAAGTTTCTCATAGTTCAGGTTTTGAAGTACCTTTTATAAAGATGGCTATAAATAAAATAATAATTTATTCATACTGAAAGAGCACATGGTAAGATAATTAAAATCTCCAAAGAGAAAGCCTGAGATCATGATAAAAGGGAAAAAAATCAGGAAAAATCCAAGAATGAGGTCTCAAACAGCAGATGAAAGAGAATTTCATCAGTCATCATCAGCTGTTATTAACAATAAAACACCTTCCCCTTCTTCTGTCCTCTAGAAAGTTCATTCCACTCCCAGACGCTTTCTGCTGAGATCGGGCATTTTTCTGGTCCTGAGGTTTGATTAGTTTTCGTCCCATCACGGTGCCCTTTCTGAGCCGTCGCCGTGTAGAGCAGACACGCGCTCCTGCTCCCCTCGCGATGCTCTGCCGTGGCTTCGCCTCTGCTGCTCGCTGGTCCTTGCTGCTGCACAGGACTGGACGGCAAAGCCCGGTCCCCCAGTAGCGACTCACTGGCCTCTCCAGTAGCACCAGTGGTTTCTAAGGCTGGTTTATTCCTTTAGCTGGAACCGTAAGTGAAAGCCAGATGTTTTGACCTGGTGTCAGAAGAAGCACAGAGCATTGCTCACGGAGGGACCTCCCTGGTCTGCCCGAGCTGCAGCCCCGTCCCACGGAGCGGGCACCCGCGGGGCTCGGTGCCGACGGCCCCCCGGGAAGGGCGGGGGGCCCGACGTGAGGCCCCGCCAGCAGCGCGGTTCCACGGGAGGGCACTCTTGTTCCACAGAAACTGAGCAGCGGGAGCATTTATCTTTCTTTTAAAAAGGCAGTTTAGCTATGACAGGTAATTTGGCACATTTCTAGTTGAAATGTGCCAAATGATTTGGCAGATATTTCGCATACATCTGAAAATAGGAGCACCTGCTGCTGGCCTACAGGGAGGCTGGGGATGGGGGTGGATTTTATTAGTTGCTAATTACAGGCCCTGTAACAAAACTCTTGCGTTGGAWGTGCCAGCCAGCCCCTGTGAGGGGAGGCCCGTCTTCCCAAAGACGTGCAGAGCCACTCACTTTAAAATAATTTTCTCCCAGGTGCTGGCATCTTTTCAGCCATCTTGGGTGACTCCATCACCTTGTGATGATGAGGAGTGTGATCGATCCAGGTTGTCAATCACACTGCGTGACTGCGTTTGCACGACTGAATCATGATGTGGCAGATACAAGCAGATCCAATGCACCAGGGATAGAGGAGGTTCATGAAAACTTTACCTCATGCTCTGGGAATGTCTCTTTCCTTTTTATGGACGCTCAAAGGGTCTGCTAAAGTCTAAGCTGAAGATAGAGAAGGACCCTGTCACTAACAAAAACTTTATTAAAATATGTATAGGTAGAATATAAAGGAACTTATGAGAGGACTTAATTGTGAGCATATCAGGCTTCTGTAATTAAACCAATTGATTTCCCAGGATTCATCTTAGGCAAGATTTTCAGACTAGGAAAAGAACTACAGAAGTTTTGGAGAGGTTGAAATAAGTAGTCGTAACATGAAACGTATGTCAAATATGAATGAAAATTATGTTTTGAATTCACTTTTTCCATGCCCACTTTCCTGATCAAGTAATCTTTTTGGTTTGAAAAACTCAATTAAAAGTAGGACTTAATGCAGACAACAGTCTAGCCTACATGTGAATAATCACTTCGGCAACTGTAATCACATATATTGACAGAAAATAGTACCAGTGTTAGGCCAAATCCAGTATGGAATATGAATACAATAACAGTTGACGGAGCAAGGCAGGGTTTGCTCCTTTCTTCCTGTCTACAAATCTACAGGACAGACAAATAACCAAAGCTGTATTATGTTTTTAACCTGACTAACTGAACTTCCGCATTTCTTGCTTTGAGTCAGAGCTTTAGCTCTGTCTTAGAACCCTATTAACTTCATTAATGGTTTTGAGGTACACTTGATTTTCTCATAGCTCCTATCAGTGCCACCTTCAGTGAAGTCTGATATATATTTTTAATTATAAATATTTATTAAAAACCAAACCAAAACCAAGAGTCAGCTGAACACAATACAGGGGAAAAGGCGAGCAGCAAGACCAAGCGGTGAGGATGTGACTGTTCGTGACAAACTCCCTGTGCTCACGTATGGGCTCAGAGGATGGAGAGAGTCCCTGGGTGCAGCATGCTGTGCAAGAGTCAAGACCCTGCAGTACCAAGCTGGGGTGCTATTTATGCTCGAAGATCAAATGGGATGACTTCCAATAGCATCCCTCATATTTTCATGCCATATCTGTTCTTTATAAATTACGTGCTGACCCAAAACGCCTTCTGTGAATGTCTATAGAAGAAATCTAAGAAAAATTAAGATTGCTATCAGAGCAAGCAAGCATGCAAAATCAAATGGAGCATGTTTGCTCATTTTAAACATTTTCCTGTCCATTGGCAATGACGAAGTCCTGTTCCAGCAAAGCCTTTGGCATACTCTTAGCTCTCTTAGCCCAGCACAGACAGCACATTGAATCCTGGGGGCAAAAGCGCTGCACTCGCCATCTCTGGCTGCTCTGGGTGTTCCTTGGGGTGCAGGAGCTGGCCCTGGGGGTGCCCTGCCCTTCTTGGGCACCTTCTTGGGGATGGGGCTGCACAGTAAGGGCTGTCATGCACTGCCTGGTTATTCTTCTCTGGTAGTTCCCCCTCTCTGCTCTCCCTTTTATGCAGAGAACACTGAAAATCTGGGCCTATAAATCTTTCAAATTATATAGCAGGAAACCAGGTGCAATTTCAGGCTGTAACAATTTAAAATGGTAAATGCTGCTCATTAGAAACCCTGTAACTCTTTTKAATAGTTTGAAACGTTAAAAATAAGAGATTTGATACTATCAACATGGAAAGAGACATTTTCTTCATTACTTTTACAGGTGGATTCAGAGCTTATGGAGCGTCAGGCCAGGCAAAGGCCTTAAGCCAGCCACAGAGGAGATGAAGAACAGCCCTGGCCACAGGAGATGCATCTCCAGTCTGTCCAAACAAAAGTCCCTCCCTTGGTGCAAAAGGGCTGCTTGGAGGAGTACATGAAAAGAAGTTCATTTTTAGTTCAATAATAGGCTGCTAAAAAGATGCCAACCCTGTATATCCAGTCAGAGTCAGGATCACAGACTTATTTAATACAGCAGATCAAAAGAAGCAGTCTGCAGGCAGCAAAAAAATTCCCCTTGCTCTTGAGGTAATCCATATCTGAGTTGGAGTTTTGAGGGAACAGAACTCATTTCCAAAGCCCAAAGCACCAAAACTTGGATTTCTTGTCCAGTTTCATCTTGGGAGCAAGGAGGCAACTATTCTTCACACTCTTCTCCTGTAGGTAAGGTAGAAACTAACCTGCACTTGTAGATAACATGTGGCAAGAAAAGACAGAGATGAAGGTTATGTTGTAGCATGCAATAACATACGCTTTGGATAGCTATGTGCTGGGAGAATATAGTCCCAATTTAAAAAAGATTAAGAGAGTGGGATGTAGAGAATAGCTCCACAGACAGAGGAGGACCATCAGATACCCACCACCAACACAGCAGTTGCTGATGTACAATATAATGTAATTCATCTTTCTCTCCTTATGTTATATTATGGGGGAGTAAATTACTGTTTTAACAGTTGTGGACCTGGAATAAACACGAGCTGAATTATTGCTGATCTACACTGTTAGGAAAGGGATTTCAAGCCCCATTTTACAATATTTTCAGTATTGATTTATATTCAATCTCTTCACCTAATGTAAAGGATTTTTTCTTAATTTTATATCTCACCTAGCATTGAGGAGCTGGTGTTACTGATCACACTACTGAGAAAGGAGGGGATGGCAGAGGTGYAGCACACTTGCTCAGCTTTTTAATGGTGATAATGTGAGTTTTCTCTGAAGTCTCTCAACCCATTAGGGTATCCAGAGCGCCTGCTTCATCCATTAGGAAGCCTTCAAACTCTATTCTCCTGTTAAACTTCATACCAATACAATGATTCCAAAAACCAGCAAATCTCCATCAGGACCTGAGGCAGTGCTACTCTATGAGTCTGAAAGAAAGCAGTACTCGGGGAAGCAGCAGCTGTGATCAGTGCCTGGAGGAGATCCCTCGACCAGTGCAGGAAAATCCTCCAAGTTGCTTTGAACTTGGTTTCCACATGATGAACATGGGTTTGATCCAGCACCCATAAAAATCCATAGAGATTTTATTTAATTTAATGGGACTATGATCAAATTTTAGGACAACTGCACTGGGTTTGTCTTCCTAGTAATTTATGATGAAGTATACATCAGTTACTCCTGCTCTTTGAATATATTCTCTTTCTTTTGTTTTATTTTTATTTCAGGTTTTCATAATGAACAGAAGATGACAAACATTTCTGGGAAAGATGAATGGCAGAACTCTAAATTTTTCTACTGTTAATTTTTAAACAATTGTTTTCACTCCACTTGGGAAACAGTGAATTAATTAAAGTTATATCTTTATAATTATAGCATCTGAACAGGACTTGAGATTATGACCTTGAGACTGTCACAAGGACTGGGTCATCTGCACCATTTTATTCATTCCCTCTGCATTCTCTCTCAAGCAGAATTATAAATTTTATTATTATTTTTCTTCTTGATAAAATCTCTAGACCAATAACAAAATAGCTAGAGAATAGTGCCTGCTGGAGTTTCATAACTATTTTAATTTTCCTTCTCAGGATAAAGAGTGAAAAGTGGCATTGAATTAATCCATTCTTGAGAACATCTTAAAATTATAACGAGGACAAAGTGGTACAAAATGTATTCATTCTCACGACCTCTTCATGATTGTAACCAGAATAGCAAATGGCAAAATGTATTAATTCTTATAATAAAAATGTAATGAGGACAGAGGATGGTGCAAGATGAATTAATTATAGTGGCAAACTTATAACTGTGAGGTATGGTCTTATTTGAATTACATACTGCATTTCTGTAGAAAACAAGTATGCAACAAAAACTGCTGTAGAGGTACTAGAAAGATACTGATCTGGTCATGTTATTGTAGTATAGTAGTTCCCTTTTTAGAAACAGGGTGGATTAATAGATGTTAAAGAATTATGAATCTGGTCTAATGTTTAGTAATCCTAATACTTTGCAATCTCATTAAAGCTGGAACAAGGAAAAGTCTGTCTGAAGAGGAAAGAAAGTCTATAATAGTGGATGCCAGTAAAGAAAACACTGGACCTGGGGAAGAGGCAGTAGGATGGAAATGAATGCCAGGCTGACCTTGTAGGTACTGCTGATACCAGGAGCTACTCCAGCTCAAAGGCAAAAATTCACCATGGCTTGTGGCAGACTGGAATAGGATGTCCATAACGCCCTTTTACCTGGAATAGGCTGCCAGGTGGCCTTACACCCCACCAAAAGGTAGGATTGGCGCAGGGGAAATGGTCCATGGGTTCAGCAACCATTTTCCTAGCTCTCCAGTGGAACAAACAGTTGGGGTCACCAATACCTTCCTTCCACTCTCATGGCAAACCCAGTCAGAGCACCTTCAGGCAACAGTCTTCAAGCTATTTCACAGCAAACACCCACCTCTGCTTTAGCACAGCGTGGCACAAGGTGCAGCTCTGCCACACAGTGCAGCACCATGTCAGATAGCTCTGACTTGTCCCTGTACACGCTGGGGTGCCTATGCAGTAAGTGCAGCACCATGCAGGGCTGCTGCTGCTACAGACCGTCAGAGCTACCTGGTACAGCATAGCACGGGGCCATACAGCCACTAATGAAACCTGTCTCTTTCTACTAACCCATGATCATTGTCACTCTGATGCATGTACACACAGTGTTTCCAACCCCTGAGCTGGCCTGCAATGGTGATGGTGATCCCACTGTACGTGCCAAGGAATCCCTGCCTGATTTCAGAGGTGGGCTTACCAGAAGGACCCCATGTGTGCATGTGCTCCCAGTCACAAGACACTGGAATGGCCACTGCTGGGCGGCTTCACACCCCGCTGTGCAGCGATAGCCCTCAGCCGGGTTGGTAGTGCATGAATCTTCACTTCTTCTGTCAATTGTATTTGACAACAGTGCAAGGGAAACACCACCATGGTGAGGAAAGGGCCAACGTGGAGACTAAAGCTACTGTCATTTGCCTGGTGGCTTTGGAAGGGAGATCCTAGAATCGTAATGAGTACAGGGATGAATCCAAAAAGGACCTATTTCCATGACAATTTATGAATCCATCACAGTCTTAAACCCCGCACCRGGTGTGCACAGCTATTATTCCATGAAGGGAAAGGAGTTAAAATTGTTGTTGGTGTCTCATTCTAAAAGTTTGGAAGATAAGAAGCACTTCTCACCCTGAGCAGAGCAAGTGGAGTTTGTATGTGTGTGTATGTGTATCTATGCAGTTTATAATTGCAACTGGATGGTGATAACCATCTTATGGCAAAGGTAATGGTGTTCTTATCATCACTAAGTGGAAGGCCAATCAGGCTGACTGTAAAAACCAAGTTATTCCTGCTTTCAGTGCTGTTTTGAAGAAAATCCTTGATGTTCAGCCACTTAAAATGAAGCAGATGATAGCTTCGCTTTTAAAGATGGCTTAATGATAAAAGAGAGCTGGAAACTGGCTTACAGTTTCCCCCACAGGGCTCCCACTCTGCTAGTGTTGTAATGATCACTTTTCAGAGAGCTGGCCACCTCTAGCATTTGGCTGTGTTGCAGGAATGCCAATTGTAATTAAACATGTTAAAATTACTTTTCACAGCTTATTCAGGGTGACAAATACTTCCTGTTCTGCGAACCTGTGAAAATTAAGGCAGCTCTCCTCCCAGATTTTTTTCTAAAGTACTGGTTTCATTTTAACAAGTTAGAAGAACAACACTCCATTTTTGCAGAATTTTCTTCAACCATTTCCCATGCATTTCCACCAAAAAGGGAGACCTCATTGTCCCAGTTCTGTAGCAGGGGACACTGAGTCACTCTGCAGCCTGCTGATAGAGCCCACTTCTGCTCTCAGCTTGGCATCTAACTGAGCCATTTGGTCCACAAGAACAACCTTTCCTAATTATCCATCACACTGTCTATTGACAGGTAAAGGACACCTCTGTTGTGAAAATGATGCTAAGCGTAAGGGCCAAATAATGAGAATAAGAGGAAATTCACCCAGCACTGACCAGGCTGTGAATAAAGGCTAAATTCCTTACTGTGTAGTTAGTCAGCTGAAGTTCAAGTGGCCACACCACGCGCATGCTCAGCAGCAGGGTGGGCACACATGCAGTGAAGGAAACCTGATCTGCTCTACCAAGGWTGACCAGGCTGCTCGGATTGACCATCTACCCTCCCCGCTTCACATGAGGATTGATTTCATGACTCTCAGAGCAACTTTCCTAGGACAGTGCTTATTGTCTACCTCTGAAACACACTTTTATGGCTGTGATGTGCAAACAGCTGGGATATTGGCATATCATTCCTGCTAGACCTGTTGGACTCATGCATTGTATGACAAGACCATGACTATAAAGGCTGCTTTGTTTCTGTTCTGCTATACACATGGAAGTTCCTGTGACAATAGTGTTAAGTCGCAGTCTTCATGCTTCAGAAACAGACCTTTACTTATTTAAGCTGAAGGAGGTTTTTAAGCTGTTAGAAGCAGTGTGCATATGACATATGTGCAGTTTGCATGTCATCAACCAAAAGATGAGCAGATCTGGCCTTTTTTTTTATGTTACTTGTTCATRATTTATGATTTTGGCCTCATTATCTCTTCATTCACCACCCTCCAGTAAATTTTCCCAGTCAATGAAGTTCTTGTATTCTCTGTACTGTGAGTTAATGAAATGGATCCGATGATGTGGCTGTCTGTGATAGCATCAGGCTATCCGTGATGTCCGTATTGGCCTCTCCCATTCAATGTTCTGAGGTTARGGAAAAAACTCAGCCTGCTCTCCTACAGCCCATTAAGAAATTTAATTTTGGAATCACCAAGGGCAAAACCTATAATTTGTTTTTCAATATTATTTTTTTGTCAGAGAATGTCAGAATTGACATAAAGGCTGTCAGGTGTGAACATGGGTCAAAGTTTCAGAAGTGAGGTCTCATACCTGCTAACTTGAGAAGTTCCTCCTCACCATTGCCCTCAGAAGCAATACAGAACATTAGCTGGTCCCATGCAGTATCACAGTTTAGGAGGCTTCTAAAAGCTAACAGAAAGTCATGAGTGATGTATAAAAATGCATACTGATGCAATCTGCTCACACAGTGGTTCTAGGATCCCCTGCYGATGCTCCCAGTGACTGCAGATTAAACCGTGAAGCAAGGTCTCAGGCCCTCCACACCTGGGGTGCAGATCTGTGCTTGTCAGCATGTTCACAAAGTTCTCACATTTTTCTGAGGTGGTTTGGCTCATCACAGTTGGTTTATAATCACCTGTGATACTTCATTTACAGTACCAGTGTAGCTATGAGAGAATTAATTTTCTCTCTGTGATAGTTGTTAGTGTAATCCATGCCTTGCTTTTAATTGCTGGATCAAATTACTTAGTGTATTATTTCATGCATCATCCCACAACAGAGAAGCCCAGAAAGGTACCTGTATGCCTGGCTTCTCCAAAAAAAGGGTGACTCAGAAGAAATTTGCTAAATAAAATTTTCTTCTGTCCTCAAAGTGTATTTTTAAGAGGCAGAGGGCCAAATAAACACAGTGTGTAAGTGAATGCAAATCCAGTGAAATGAAAATGATTGTACCTATTTACCTCCAGAATGACTGGCCATCTTGGCTCAGATAAATCAAGTGGCACTGTCTTTCTTTAATGAACACTGGCCTTAACATTAAAAGGGAAAATGCTGAAACATAATTAAGAGTTGGCATTTAGCCATCTTGTAGGACAGAGAACAAAGGACAGGATCTGCTGTCTCCTCTCGCCTTTCTCTCTGCTTCGTGCCAGTCCAGGCTCTCCCTGCCAGCCAGCAAGCACAAAGGTGAGCTTCAAGCTGCCCTCAAGCAAAGTTACATCCTACAAATGTCCTTGCTGCTGCTGCCATCTCCCATCCAGGCTGAAAAGATCTGTCCTGCCACTTACACCTGAGTATCAGCCAGCTTCATCGCTGGCATCAGAGCTGCTCTGACATGTGGGAGAGGGAAGTCATGGGGTGAGACAGGGAGGTGAGCCTACAAAGGGAAAAGGAGTGTGGTGCAGGCAGAGAAGAGCTGGGTGCTGGTTTTGCCATGGGAGACCCCTTGATATCTCTGCATACTGCACATACCCTGAGGCTTGAGGACAGGACTCCAGGGATTCACATGCAAGCAGAAGATGAGAAGCTGCCAGACAGCTGCCCTGGCATGTGGGAACAGCAGAGAGGGTAGAGGGTGGAGAAAAGGCATGCATGAAGCCCAGGTCTGTTTTCAGGTTGCAAACTGGGATGCAGGACCCAAACAGCAGAAAGGCAGAAAGGCTACACTGCTTTTAGCTGGTCTAGCCATGAGCTTGAATTTGAATGATGCTTAAAAATTGATGTTGGTCTACAAAGTCTTTTGCAGCAGGAGCTCCACTGGTTATAGGAGCCAGTGCAAAAAGACAGGGTCCTCTCCTTGCTGCCAGACCCCTGAACCCCTGCCCCAGAGAGCTGTGGCTGCTGCAGATGCATCAGCCCCCAACCCAAGCTCATCTCTTCCAGCTCCACATCCATGCACAACTGTGCCTATGGTGGAGGAGTGAGGTTCATGGGCCATATCCTGGGGTGGAGATGACTTTCATGGAACAGAAGTCAGTGTGAAGAGGTCTGTCCCTTTTTACACCTCTGCACCCCTGCCATGGTCCCAGCCTGGCCTCTTCTACGCTGGCCAGACCCATCAGCCTGGGACCACAACAGGGACCGAGAGAAGGCATGGGTCCTCCTCTCCACCAGTCATGCCCTTTCCTCCCCACTGTGTCAGGACGGGGTGAGTGGGTGGCATTTCTGGTATCTACAGATCCCCTGTGCCCTGGGAGGATGCTCACTGGGGTGGTTAATCCAGGCAGCTCACAGCATGCTGCCACCAAGACCCCAAAGCACACGTAGCCAAAAGCTGGTGGGACATGCCAGCATGGCATTGCTCCTGCAATGGCAACCTCTGCCCTTGGCCGCTGAGGGCTGCAGGCTCCCACCACATGGAGAATTGTCCTGACCCAGCTCTTACGTTGTTGAGATGAAGCAGACATGCTGCAGTAAGAGTCTGGTCCTTCATGACTGCCCGTTAGATAAATGCCTTATACCTAAGCAGTTAATTAATTTTGGAATACTGTATTAAAGACTATATAATGTATTCCCATCACAGCTAAATATCATCTCCTGTAAAAACAAACGTATTTCAGCAAATAAAAACCCTGTAAAAATAGCACTTGGGAAAGTATATTTTTAAACTTCCACTGATGTTTATTTTTGAAGTCCTGAAATTTAATTCATGTCTTGAATAAATACCCGTCAGATATCTTTCACATCACAAAGGGTAGTATGTTCTCTTCTGTTCTTTTGCAACATCAAAAATAACTATGGCCATCCCTTCAGACGCTGATGGCTGCATGTTTCCCTGTAGGACAATGGGAGGGTGAAAACAGAAGAGGGAAAATGCACATCACATCACAGCTCCTGAGAAGCATGTATCGCACTGTCTGTTTCAGCATTGTGACACACCGAGTTCAAAGCAAAATGGGTTCATAACAAAGGGACATTTGTGATGAATTTTTGCCATAATGTGATACCATAAGGTTTGCCAGGATTGGTGTCCTGTCAGTGGCAGTTGTCTTATAAAATACACCCCAATTCTGGCAAGTATAGGAACTCTATGGCTGCAAGCAGTTAAACGGTAGCTGTATGAACATGTAAAGATGCTGTTGCTGATGTAGGGCATTTGGATAGCAGTAAATAAAGTGGTCCCTTTAATTGTTCTGCTTCCTAGGTAAATAATACGAAAAACCCATATGCATAAGCAACGTTAAAAATGTCTGTGGCATGAGGAAGAAATGTAGCTTCACAACAGGGATGTTTGCAACAAGGGATAAAAAAGGAACTGTGAAAAGGAGGAAAAGGAGCTGTGCAGACCGGCCAGCCACATCTTCAATGAGTCCAGTGAGGTCAATAGTGGTGGAGGTTCATATCCCCCACAGCCCAAGTTGCTGCCTCATGGCCACCTCTACAGAGCATGCTCTTAGGCAAAAATGGAAGCTGAATTGCATTGCGGGGACACCATATCCTTCCTCTTTAAAGCAGGAGGCACCTCCACACTGTGCAGCCACAGAACCACCAAGTCAGCTTTGCTCAAGGCCCTGCCGACGGTGTAGCTGTGGCAGTGGAGGAGTCTGTGTGGCTTGTGAGACCCATGCAGGAGATGAGGGAATATCTGTGGGATTAATCTGTATTGAGCTGCATCCGCCCACAACTGCAATGTTTGCAATAGCCAAGCTGGCTATTCTAAAGCTAGCTCAGGCCTGTCTGTATGAACTGCGGAACAGAAATAGCCTGCAGGCAGCTCTACTTTAAGGTATTTATCTGTCAGTGCTTTCCAGCTCATAATCATAGTGCAGAGTGAATAGCAGGTCTACCAGGTTGGCTAAATGGTCCTCCACATCACTGTCCCCCGTTTCAATGTATGTGCATTATTACTTGGCACTACTTCTTATTGTAAACTGAAGAGACCAACTTTGACATAGAAGACCAAACAGAGGTAGAAGCCACTAATAGTTTTATTTAAGAGAGGTAATTTCTGTCTTTTGAATGGAAGGCAAAGCAGCTCAGTAACCCTTACTGTCTAAGGGCAAATAGTGTCGGTCTTTTTCTCAAGACTCAAGTCCCTCTCATAGAAGACCACCTTCACCATCACACTCCTCTTCATGATAGTCTCAGCAGAAAACTCAATACAGCTGGATGCAAAACCCAGCCTTGACTCACAACGAGAAAGACTGTGCAGAGGGTGAGAGCTGGGTAGGAGCAGGAGGGGAACAGTGAAACAGAGGGCTGTGTTTGGTAAAACTGGGCACTGGTGGGGATGGTGAGGCTATGCTGCTGTTATGCACCCTCCAATGTGGGTAACAGGGTGAAATGTGGCCTCTTGAAGCCCAGGCATGAGAATGGTCTAGTTTCTGTGGTACTGGGGTGAAGCTGTTCAATATGTTCATCAATGGCCTAGATGGAGACCTAGAAAGCACCTCCCCACCCCAGCAAATTTGCAGATGACACCAAATGAGGAAGAGTGACCTACACAGGGAACAGCAGCACTTCAGTCCAGAAGCACCTTGAGGTTCAGACAACTGAGGGTGTCAATTCATAAGACACTAGAGGTTCAAGCCAGCAGCTGCCCCATGAGGCTTAGCCAGGAGAAGTGCAGGGTTTGGCCACCTGACAGGACAACCTGAAGCATGGCACAACCAGAGAGTGACAGGCTGGGTCACCACCCTGCTGAAGAGGACAGAGGGACTTGCAGTGGGCTGCAGGCTGAGCCAGCCAGGCACACTTGCTGTGAACAAGGTCAGCTGCACACTGAGCTGCATTAGAAGGAGCGATACCTTTGATCAAGGGATGCTTTGATTCCCCTCTGTTGAGCCCTGGTGAGGTCTCACCCAGGATAGAGCCCAGCTCAGGAAGGATTTGGAAATGTGGTCCAGGGAAGGACTACCAAGATGGACATGACCACCAAGGAGAGGCTCGAGGAGCTGGTGTTCAATCAGATGAAAAGGGGGCAAAGGGGTGATCTAATAAGCACCTACAACTACCCAAAGGGGACTTAAAAAGATGACAGAGCCAAACTCTTCCTAGAAGTGGAAGGTGATACAGAAAGGAGCAATGCCTACAAACTGCAGCTTGGAAAGGTCAGAGTGGACATTAAGAAAATTGCTTTGCTAGGTGAAGAGTGCAATGGGGGAGCAGGTAATCCAGGGAGGCTGGAAATCCTCCTTGGAGGTTTCCAGACTGGAAGGGGTCAGAGATAATGGGTGGGTAAAATGCTGTAAAAAGCCGGTCTACTGACAAAAAAGTGTAAGAGTAAGGTATTAGTGTTACTTCTTAAAATTCAGGTATGGAAAGCAGCTGTACTTGAAATGATTTTGCATGGCTCTGGAAGTGCACAGCAGGGATATTGTACTCTAAGAAAAGCATGTGCACTGCAAGGAGTGTCATGTTGAGCAAGGTGAGGCTCTGTCACAAGTCCTTGTGCTGTGCAGAAGTGAATTGCCAGCTCCCTGCTGCCTCTTCTCCTCCTGCTCCTGGGGAAGGGTAAAAAGGCACGTGAAGCAAGGAGAAAAGGGCATCCTTAATGAGATTCAGGCTTGACTCAAGCTGCAAGCCTTTTAATGAGGCACTGAGCATAGGGTTCCCTCCTTCCATCAAGAAACAAGAAAGACTTGTTGGCCATTCAGCAGTGCTCCATGTTCCCACCACCTTGCTGCAACCTGGGCAGAGGTTTGATGGCTGTGGTGCCCTGCAGCAATCAAACCTCTGCCCGGGAGGCAGCGATGCAGCAGGGCCAGGGACCCACACCAGGTCCATAGGGCATCATGTCCCAGGCAGGTCAGCATCCCACCCAGGGACCTTCTCCCAAGGTTTGAGGAGCATCACTGAGAGATGTCCAGCAACCCAGGGAGGGCACCGCCTACTCTTCATTTCCAAAACCTGTTCTGCAACCCGCTGCACAGTTTAAGACATAAAGAGTAGGTTTTGGGTGCCAGTTCATGTCTTTTGGGGGTTTTCACTGTGCAAGCACAGCATCCTACTGAAGCAAGGGGCTGAAGCAAGCACTGCATCCTACCTGGGCTGTGAACAAACAGAGGAGCTCAGTTTCCATTTGACAAATACATCCATTCACTGGGTTTTTTTTATTTTTCTAATCGGGGGAGCAAATCGCCCATTACAGTGTATTCTCCATGTCCTCAGGCCCACATATATTTTCCAGCAGCTCTCCTCAGCATTCCACATTATAAAATCAATCTCTATTTAAGTAAGAGGGGGATATTTATTTCTTAATTTTTTAATAATGTATTTTGTGATTTGTTACAGCTCTCAGTGTTGTATTATTTATTTATTGTGCCTATAGGGTGCCCTGCCACATGGTAATAGAGGAGCTACAGGAATTAGAGACCTAAGCAAAAGCAAGTTCAATAATTTTGCTACACTCTAGGACTTGGTCCAAAATTAACAAGGGAGCAAAACTGCAATGCAAGGACAATATCATAATGTTTTTGCTCCCAAGTTTTTACGAACCCAGTTGAAGTGAGCTAAAAAACCCAGAAAGATCAATCATCACTGAAAGCAAAAATTAGAACTAGATCTTAATAAATCTCCCAATAACTGAGTTATTTGCTATGGAGTTCTTAAAAAGTTAATTATAAATTTGCACAGAAACCTGAATGAAACAAGTATCAAGGTTTTCTTTTCCTTCCTTTCTTGCCTTCTCCCTGCAAAGATGATTCCCTTTCAAAATACACTCAAATCTTCAGCTCAGAAAAAAAAGAGCATTGATTTAGCTTGCAAAACATCTGCATTCATTAGGTGGTGTCTCAGCCCAGTTCATTTAGTGGCAAAGCTCTCACTGACTTCAGTAGTTTAGGGTTTACCTTAAGCAGCTGAGTTAATATATCGCTGAAATCTGAAAGCCTGAAAAGCAAGAGTCCTGGGCCTTGCCTGCACTGTGTGCTAAGCCTCGGGGAAGTCATGGTTATACCTGTTGAGGCACAACAGCTACAGAATGCCTGCATCCTCGGTGTTTGGCTGCAGTAAAACCCACTGGCAGCCCAGGGCCACAGCCCCTGCTTTTCGTGGGGATGGTGTCAGTGATCACGGTCTTGTGTGGCAGGGGGTGGAAGAAAGCCAGATGTAGTGTGTATTTACTCATGACAACCATACAAATCCCCATCTGATCTCCTTCGTGGTGCACAGGATCTGATATAAAGAGGAGCTGGAGCTACCGGGAATCATCGGCTTACTGACAGTTTCCCTTGGGAATATTTACCAAACTTAGTAAAGCTGATTCAGGTGGAGCTGGTTCAAATTTCTTAAGGTTTGACCAGTCAGTTTACAAACTTCAATTCTTCTATCATCTCTCTGCAAAACTCCATGCCTCATTCCCTCCTCTCAAGATCACTTTGGAGAGATTTTTGACTGACGTGTCTTCTCTCCCTGTTGCTTCTTCCCCAACTCCACAAGCACTCCTGGCCTCCAGTGGTACATCCTTTTTCAGGGCTATTTGCCTGTTTCTGTGACTCCTGCCACTGTCTCTGAACGGTGTCCCAGCTGCCAGGCCAGCCTTCAATGAGTGTCATGCGGTGGCACTTAGCCCTTCACCCCACCGCCAGGTTTCTGCCTGTTGGACTTTTCTAAAGGAGTCTTCCCAGAAGACAATTTATCTTCTGACTATCAGGATGCTTGGGGTTGTGGTAAGAAGGCGGGTGCCTGCTGAGACAGCAGCAGAGGTGATCATGCTGAGTCTTCCCCTGATTTCTGCAGCCTTCCAAGACGCTGTGCTGCTTCAGAAACTAGAATGAGAGGAGGACAAATTATTTGGTTTTGTTTCTGCTTTCTGGATGTCACGATTTAAACCCAGACAGCAATGAAGCCCCACACAGCTGCTCGCTTACTCCCCTGCCAGTGGGATGGGGGGAAGAGAATTGGAAGGTAAAAGTGAGAAAACTCGTGGGTTGGGATAAGAACAGTTTATTGATTGAAATAAAATATTATAATAATAATAATAATAATAGTAGTAGTAGTAGTAATAATAATAATAATAATAATAATAATAATAATAATAATAAATTGTAATGAAAAGGAAAATAACAAAGAGAGAGAAATAAAACCCAAGAAAGACAAGTGATGCAAATAAAAACAATTGCTCACCACCAACCAACAAATGCCCAGCCAGTCCCCAAACAGCAGCCCCCCCCGGCCAACCTTCCCCCTAGATTTATTGCTGAGCATGACGTCATATGGTATCGAATATCCCTTTGGTCAGTTGGGGTCAGCTGTCCCAGCTGTGTCCCCTCCCAGCTTCTTGTGCACCCCCAGCCTCCTCACTGGTGGGGAGGTGTGAGGAGCAGAAAAGGCCTTGACTCTGTGTAAGCACTGCTCAGCAATAACAAAAACATCCCTGTGTTACCAACACTGTTTCCAGCACAAATCCAAAACATAGCCCCATACTAGCTACTATGAAGAAAATTAACTCTACCCCAGCCAAAACCAGCACATTCTCCACCCCTTATTCCATACCATTTATGTCATGCTCAGGTCTCACACTATCCAGTACATTCTCATTAACCACCCCCCCCCTTCCCATCCTTTGATATAATACACGAATATCATTCCCTTAGTCTATGGAGTACCCCTGTGAAATGTCTACAAATGTCCACAAATGTCCACAAAATGTCCACTGAGTTCATTTAGCCCATGACTTTGGGCTCCATCTGTTATGGTGGTCACTCAGGACAGGAGAGGTGGTGTGTTGCGTGGAGTTACTGGGCTCCAAAGCCAGCTCAGGTCRGGTCACTGCYGCACTTGCACTGCTTCTTGTAAGGCTTGCCCTCCGTTGGTTCAGGTGGTTCCTGCTACAGTAATTCCTATAACATGCAAGTGAAACCAAGGGTTACAACAATTTAAAGGTATTTCCATTACAATCTCCACCCCGGTCCCTTTGGACCAGGCCATCGGGTTTAACATTGCAATGAACTCCTCCCCTTGCTCTTAGCCTGGCTAGCAACAAGGCGTTCTTGCTATAGTAATTCCCACAACATGCAACTCAAATCATGGATTATTTTCACCCACCATTAAATCCCCTTGAGGTACACACTGGACTCCCCCATCCTTCTGCATTACCCACCAAGTGCACCCAGGTCCTTGAGCAAAAACAGTCCCACAAACAGGTTTACTCTTTCCTGAGGAAGGAATAACCCAGACTGTTTTCCCCAACAAGTTCCTTATATGTACTACGGGATCTTATCTCCTGCCACAGTGCACAGGGGTTTTGATTGGGCAGGGCCGGGTCAACCRGCACACCCTCTATTGTTAACTAGCCAAGTGGCTTCAGCTAAATGTGTATCTCAATGCTTGAATGTCCCAGCACCCATTGCTCTCAGTGTAGTTTTTAACAGTCCATTGTATYGTTCAGTTTTCCCGGAGGCTGGTGCATGATAGGGGATGTGATATACCCACTCAGTGCCATGCTCCTTGGCGAAGCTGTTTATGAGGTTGTTTTGGAAATGAGTCCCGTTGTCTGATTCAATTCTTTCAAGGTTGCCATGTCACCACAAAACTTGCTTTTCAAGGCCCGAGATGCAGTATTCTGGGCAGTGGCATGGGTCACAGGCTGTGTTTCCAACCATCCAGTAGTCGCTTCCACCACTGTGAGCATATGGTGCTTGCCATGGCGGGTTCGTGGTAGTGTGATACAGTCAATCTGCCAGGCTTCCCCATAGCGATATTTCAGCCATCGTCCTCTATACCAAAAAGGCTTTAGCTGCTTGGCTTGTTTGATTATGGTGCRCGTCTGACATTCATGGAAAACCTGTGCAAYGGTATCGATAGTCAAGTCCACCCCTCGATCACAAGCTCATTTGTATGTTGCATCCCTTCCTAGATGTCCTGGTGTGTCACGGGCCCACCGAGCTATAAATAGCTCACCCTTATGTTCCCAGTCCAGATCCAGCTGAGCCACTTCAATTCTAGCAGCCTGGTCCACCTGCTCATTGTTTCAATGTTCTTCAGCGGCATGACTCTTGGGTATGTGAGCATCTATGTGACGTACTTTTACAACCAGGTTCTCTACCTGAGCAGCAATGTCTTGCCACAATTCTGTAGCCCAGATGGGTCTGCCTCTGTGCTGCCAGTTGCTCTGCTTCCATTGCTGTAGCCACCCCCACAGAACATTTGCCACCATCCGTGAGTCAGTATAGAGATAAAGTACTGGCCATTTTTCTCGTTCAGCAATATCTAAAGCCAGCTGGATGGCTTTCACCTCTGCAAACTGACTCGATTCACCTTGTCCTTCAGCAGTTTCTGCAGTTTGTTGCGTAGGACTCCACACAGCAGCTTTCTACCTTTGATGTTTTCCCACAATATGACAGTATCCATCTGTAAACAGGGCATATTGCTTTTCATTTTCTGGTAATTTATTATACAGAGGGGCCTCTTCAGCACGAGCCACCTCCTCCAAAGTTTCRGCCCTCTGGCCAGTCCATGATCACTTCCAGGATTCCTGGGCAGTTGGGGTTTCCCATTCGAGCCCGTTGTGTGATCAGCGCAACCCACTTACTCCACGTAGCATCGGTTGCATGATGCGTAGAGGGGACCTTCCCTTTGAACATCCAGCTGAGCACAGGCAACTGAGGTGCCAAAAGGAGCTGTGCTTCAGTACCAACTACTTCTGACGCAGCTCAGATTCCTTCATATGCTGCTAATACATGTCTTTTTCAGCTGGAGTGCAACRGGCTTCAGATGCCCTATATCCCCAGCTCCAAAACCCTAAGGGTCGACCTCGAGACTCTCCAGACGCTTTCTGCCAGAGGCTCCAGGTGGGGCCGTTATCCCTGGCTGAGGTGTAAAGCATATTTTTCACGTCTTGTCCTGTCCGGACTGGCCCAAGTGCTACTGCACGAACTATCTCCCATTTAATTTGTTCAAAGGCTTGCTGCTGCTCAGGGCCCCATTCAAAGTCATCCTGCTTCTTCRAGAGGGCTTACGATCAGACTGTAACCTGGAATATGTATTCTCCAAAAACCCACAACACGTAAGAAAGCTTGTGTTTCTTTTCTGTTAGTTGGTGGAGACATAGCCGTTATTCTACTGATCACATCCATTGGGATATGACAACGCCATTCTTGCCATTTTATTCCTAAAAACTGGATCTCCTGTGCAGGTCCTTTGACCTTACTTTGTTTTGTAGCAAAACCAGCTTTCAAGAATCTGGATTATTCTTCTCCCCTTCTCAAACACTTCCTCCGCTGTGCGCCCGCACAATGATGTCATCAATATACTGCAGGCGTTTGGGAGCTTCACCTTGTTCCAGTGCAGTCTGTATCAATGCATGACAAATGGTGGGGCCGTGCTTCCATCCCTGGGGCAGACGATTCCAGGTGTACTGGACGCCCCTCCACGTGAAAGTAAACTGTGGCCTGCACTCTGCTGCCAAAAGGATTGAGAAAAATGCGTTGGCAATACCGATTGTGGCATACCATTTGGCGGCCTTTGACTTCAGCTCATGCTGGAGTTCTAGCATGTCTGGTACAGCAGCACTTGGCGGTGGCGTGACTTCGTTCAGGCCTCGATAGTCCACTGTTAGCCTCCACTCTCCATTAGATTTTTTGCACTGGTCATATGGGACTATTAAAGGGTGAATGAGTCTTACTGATCACTCCTTTGCTCTCCAGTCGCTGGATCAGTTTATGGATGGGAACCAGGAAGTCTCGGTT
>JAYKAV010000762.1:14362-33245 GCA_035582835.1 Phoebastria nigripes
TGCCTGTACCATAGAGGAGCTCCATATATCTGAACTGCCCTGAAATCACACAGGGCCTCATCCTGTCCTCATCTTCCCTGTCGGTCTCTCCTCAAGATGCTGTMTCTCCATCCACCACAAAAGTCATGGGAGCTGTCCGTCCCCACCTCAGCTCTTATTGCACTGAAGTCACAGCTCTGTGACAGCACACGGGGCTCCTCCTGTCTGTGCCCCAGCCTGTGGGCTGTGGTGCACATTTGAGCTGCAGCCCATCAGATGTGGTACCAGGGCCAAGAGCAGACTTAGAATCATAGAATATCTCAAGTTGGAAGGGGCCCGTACGGATCATCAAGTCCAAATCCCTGCTCCTCGCAGGACTACCTAAAACTAAACCATATGACTAAGAGCATCGTCCACATGCTCCTTGAACTCTGACAGGCTTGGTGCTGTGACCACTTCCCTGGGGAGCCTGTTCCAGTGACTGACCACCCTCTCAGTGAAGGACCTTTTCCTAATGTCTAATCTGAACTTCCCCTTATGGAGCTTCACTCCATTTCCTCGTGTCCTATCACTGGTCACCAGAGAGAGGAGGTCAGCACCTCCCCCTCCACTGCCCCCCTTGAGGAAGGTGCAGACTGCAATGAGGTCATCCCTCAGCCTTCTCTTCTCCAAGCTGAACAAACCAAGTGACCTCAGCCGCTCCTCATAAGTCTTGCCCTCGAGACATTTCACCATCTTGGTCGCCCTCCTCTGGACACTCGCTAATAGTTCAATGTCCTTCTTATATTGAGGTGCCCAAGACTGCACACAGTACTTGAGGTGGGGCCGCACCATTGCAGTGCAGAGTGGGACAATCACCTCCCTTGACCGGTAGCTATGCTGTGCTTGATGCACCCCGGGACACAGTTGGCCCTTTTGGCTGCCAGGGCACACTGTTGACTCCTGTTCAACTTGCCATCCACCCAAACCCCCAGATCTCTTTCCGTGGGGCCGCTCTCCAGCTTCTCGTCCCCCGGTTTGTATGTATAACCAGGATGACCCCGTCCCAGCTGCAGAATCCAGCACTTGCTCTTGTTAAATTTCATATGGTTGGTGATTGCCCAGCTCTCTAGTCTATCCAGATCTCTCTGTAAGGCCTCTCTACCCTCGAGGGAGTCCACAGCTCCTCCTAGTTTAGTATYGTTGGCAAACTTACTTGATGTCCATTCGATTCCTGCGTCCAGATCATTTATAAAAACATTAAAGAGCACTGGCCCTAAAATTGAGCCCTGGGGAACCCCACTGGTGACTGGCTGCCAGCCTGGTGTAACCCCCTTTGAGCCCAATGCGTCAGCCAATTGCTCACCCAACATCTCATGGACTTGCCTAGCTATGTGCTGGACAGTTTATCCAGAAGGATACTGTGAGAGACAGTATCAAAAGCTTTGCTAAAATCCAAAACCACCACATCTACTGGCTTCACTGTGGGGCCCGTGACAGAGGTGAAGCCAATCTCCAAGAAGGACAAGCTGCTGCTGAGAAAGTCCCTAGGGGAGGACAGCCTGTGATCCAACAACACTGTGGACATCATGCTGGGGGGCTGAYTGGCTAGACAGCAGCTCTGCAGAGAAGGACCCTGGGGTCCCAGAGGATAACAAGCTGAGCAGGAGCCAGCAGTGCACCACTGCGGCAAAGGCCAACAGCCACCTCCCCTGGCCCCATGGCAGTGCCCACCGCAGCATGCTGCTGTGCTCTGGGCACTCACACTGGAGCCCCGGCCCCTCTGAAGGACACAGCAGCTCCTGGGGGGCGGAGAGGGAGTTCAGCCTCCCCATCAGCCCCAGGGATGGTGCTGGCCCMAAGGGCACRAGGAAACAGAGGCCACTCAATCTCTGCCTCTCCTGCATTCATATTCTCGGTGATCCCTAACCCCAACTGCATTTGCCCCCTTCTCTGCCCCCACCAGCCCCACTCCCCAGGACAGCATGAGACTCCTGGCCCTGGGGCTCCTCAGGCAGCTCATGGATCTCTCCAGTCTCCCCTCCCTGTGCCTGCTGGGTCCCCACTGACTCCCATGGCACTGTAGAGTCCTTGTTTGTGGATACCTCAATTTAGTGCTTTACTTTTGGGGGACTTCTCCTTTGAGGGTGTTTCACTTTGTGTGTCTCCATTCACTCCCACCCCAGGGTACATGGCGAGTCCCCATCCTCTCCCGACCCCTCCAAATTCATTTCCAGAGAGACTGCTATATGGCATCAGTCCTGTCATATGTGAAGCAGCCTGAAGAGGTAATGGAGAGCTCACGGACCATCTCCACTGCAATTGGACACCAAGAAGAGAGCCTTTAAAACCAGAACTTTTGTACCAATGGGACCCCATGGTACTGTGAGCTTAACCCCAAACACAGGGAGAACCCAAGGAGAATAGACTCTTTAGAAGACCAATTCTTTGGACATTTCATTGGCAGCAACTTTGGAGGAAGAGCCCAGCCTTCAGGCACTGCACCCAGGAGATGCCCTTTTATTGGAGAGCTGCTATTGGACATGCCACATCTGACACAGTGCTGTGCAAGGGTCAGACACAACAGAATCAAACCTCAAGACAAGCAGTATAAACCAGAAAACTATCTAAAAGTAGGATTATCACAAGGGAAAACAGCAGACTCCTGGCCTAAGGTAAACTCTGGGAAATGTGCAGAGCAGGGGACACAGGTTATTGTTGCTGAAACAACATCTGTTGGGCCAGTTTCCACAGCGAATCCTTGAGCTCCTGGTTCCTCATGCTGTAGATGAAGGGGTTCACTGCTGGAGGCACCAACGAGTACAGAACAGCAACCCCCAGATCCAGGGATGTGGAGGAGATGGAGGGGGGCTTCAGGTAGGCAAAGATGCCAGTGCTGATAAACAGGGAGACCACGGCCAGGTGAGGGAGGCACGTGGAAAAGGCTTTGTGCCGTCCCTGCTCAGAGGGGTTCCTCAGCACCGCCCTGAAGATCTTCACATAGGAAAAAAGAATGAAAACAAAACACCCAAATGCTACTAAGAGACTAACTACAAGAAGCCCAGCTTCCCTGAGGTAGTCTGAGTCTGAGCAGGAGAGCTKGAGGATCTGGGGGATTTCACTGAAGAACTGGTCCACAGCATTGCCTTGGCAGAGTGGTATTGAAAATGTACTAGCAGTGTGCAGCACAGCATTGAGAAAAACCACTGCCCCAGGCAGCTGCTGCCATGTGGACACAAGCTCTGCTGCCCAGGAGGGTCTCATACTGCAGGGGTTTGCAGATGGCAACATAGCGGTCATAGGACATGACTGTGAGAAGAGAAAACTCTGCTGTAGCACAGAAAAAGAAAAAAAAGACCTGTGCAGCACATCCCAAGTAGGAGATGGCCCTGGTGTCCCACAGGGAATTGGCCATGGATTTGGGGACAGTGGTGGAGATGGAGCCCAGGTCAAGGGGGGAGAGGTTGAGGAGAAAGAAGTACATGGGGGTGTGGAGGTGGTGGTCGCAGGTTATGGCAGTGATGATGAGGCCGTTGCCCAGGAGGGCAGCCAGGTAGATGCCCAGGAAGAGCCAGAAGTGCAAGGGCTACAGCTCCCGGGTGTCTGAGAACACCAGGAGGAGGAACTCAGTGATGGAGCTGCCGTTGGACATTTCTTCACTCTGGGCAGGGGGACTGTTGAATGAGAAGATGACATTGGTAAGTTAGGACAGACTTCTTTGAGCCCATCCTATGCTGTTTCCCAAAGATATCCCCCCACATTGACTTCTCTTTCCTAGGGGGACCTTCATTCAGATCCTTTTCGTGAGCTCAGGTGTGTGCTGCTGAGTGTGTCATGAGGAGCAAGTGCTCCAGAGAAGTCACTGGAGAAGTGTCAAACACTACTGCAGAAGTGTCAAACACCCCGTGCATTTGGTAGGATTTCCTGGCAGTGGGTGCCTACAGTTGAGTGAGAGGTATCTACTTCAGTGACCTTGTGGGAACTGTCCTTGTTTACTGCAGTGTGTAAACTACTATGTTCACACTGTGGTCTGGTGAAGTGCAGCCAGCACTGGGGAAGGGCAGTTGAACATTTTCAGACCCCAGTCTCCAGAAGACGGTCTGGAGCAGAGGGGTTTATGATACATTTATTTCAGTCCGAGATGCTGCCATTGCCGAGGGCACTTTCTCTGCAGGAGCAGAAATCCTTGGCTTTTGCATTGCTCTCAGCCTGAAGACTGGTGAGCCCCTGAGGGACAAAGGGGGACTCCCTGTGCCCTAGTGATGCCCATCTACAAGAAGGGCCGGAAGGAGGACCCGGGGAACTACAGGCCTGTCAGCCCGATCTCAGTGCTGGGGAAGATTTTGGAGCGGTTCATCTTGAGGGTGCTCGCAAGCCATGTGCGGGACAACCAGGGGATCAGGCCCAGCCAGCACGGGTTCATGAAAGGCAGGTCCTGCTTGACCAACCTGATCTCCTTCTACGACCAGGTGACCCACCTAGTGGATGAGGGAAAGGCTGTGGATGTGGTCTACCTGGACTTCAGTAAAGCCTTCGACACTGTCTCCCACAGCATTCTCCTAGAGAAGCTGGCRGCTCAYRGCYTAGACAGGTATACTCTTTGCTGGGTAAAAAACTGGCTGGATGGCCGGGCCCAGAGAGCTGTGGTGAATGGAGTGAAATCCAGTTGGTGGCCGGTCACAAGCGGTGTCCCCCAGGGCTCAGTTTTGGGGCTGGTCTTGTTCAATATCTTCATCAATGATCTGGATGAGGGGATGAGTGCTCCCTCAATAAGTTTGCAGACGACACCAAGTTGGGCGGGAGTGTCGATGTGCTCGAGGGTAGGAAGGCTCTGCGGAGGAACCTGGACAGGCTGGATCGATGGGCTGAGGCCAACTGCATGAGGTTCAACAAAGCCAAGTTCCAGGTCCTGCACTTTGGCCACAACAACCCCATGCAACGCTACAGGCTTGGGGAAGAGTGGCTGGAAAGCTGCCTGGTGGAAAAGGACCTGGGGGTGCTGGTTGACAGCTGGCTGAATATGAGCCGRCARTGTGCCCAGGTGGCCAAGAAGGCCAACGGCATCCTGGCCTGTATCAGAAATAGTGTGGCCAGCAGGAGTAGGGAAGTGATTGTCCCCCTGTACTCGGCACTGGTGAGGCCGCACCTTGAATACTGTGTTCAGTTTTGGGCCCCTCACTACAAGAAGGACATTGAGGTGCTGGAGCGTGTCCAGAGAAGGGCAACGAAGCTGGTGAAGGGTCTGGAGAGCAAGTCTTACGAGGAGCGGCTGAGGGAACAGGGACTGTTTAGTCTGGAGAAGAGGAGGCTCAGGGGAGACCTTATTGCCCTCTACAACTACCTGAAAGGAGGTTGCAGCGAGGTGGGTGTTGGTCTCTTCTGCCAAGTAAYTAGCGATAGGATGAGAGGAAATGGCCTCAAGTTGCGCCAGGGGAGGCTTAGATTGGACATTAGGAAAAAAATCTTTACTGAAAGAGTGGTTAAACATTGGAACAGGCTTCCCAGGGAAGTGGTTGAGTCACCRTCCCTGGAAATATTTAAAAGATGTGTAGATGAGGCACTTAGGGACATGGTTTAGTAGGCATGGTGGTGTTGGGTTGACGGTTGGACTCGATGATCTTAGAGGTCTTTTCCAACCTTAATGATTCTATTCTAGTGCAGAGTCAGGAGAGCTGGTCTGMCCACAAGTGACCTGCTGGTCACCACACAGGTGCCCTGTGCTTACACCTCTTTCTCTTGGAGCATGATCTCACTCACAACGTACTTGAAGAAGAAACTGGACTCTTGTGAGCTCAGAAGAGTCCAGCTTCAAAGTCCACTCCTCTCTCTGAAGGCACTTCATGAGGTTTCTGGCAGATCTACTCATCCCTCAGTGTAACACTTCAGGAGTCTCAGGGTCTTATTAAAACCTGTCAGCTCCTTTCCCCTTTTCCTTAGAGGGAAACTGAGAGCACAGACCCTGGAAAGGTGATCACCTTGAAGGTAGCCCCTGCCTTGAACTTCCTCTTGAAAGGCTGCCTCTGCCAATGTCCTGTGGGTGATCTGGAGCTGTGAGCTGCCCTCACCCATGCCGCACCCTCTCAACAGCAGGATGCTGCCCTGCTAGGGGTTTTTCCTTCCATCTACAGCTTCTCCCTGCAGCGCTGTGGGGAGCTCCCTGGGCAGGCTGAATGCTGACCCTGGCAGGCAGCAGAGCGCCTGCCCCAACACACAGCCCCCTGGGGACCCTGCTCTGAAGGACAGCCGTGGGCACCCCTGGCTGCACACCTGCTTTCAGACCCCTGCAGCCATCCCCAGGAGAATGGAGCCAACATGCCCTGTCCCTCTGACAGTGCAGCAGGGAATCTGGAGTATGTCCTCCTCCTCAACACCAGAGAGAGATCCCACAGGCTGTGGGCTATGACAGCTTTACAAGATCATTCTAAGAACCGCATCTGCATTGCCCTGCATCCAGAGACTTATTGTGTCAAGGGCTGTGAAGATTTCTCCCACAGTGAGCGCTCAGCTGTCCTGCCAGCCCAGACTGCCTTGAACCTCTCACTTTCTCATCCCCTCTTGTCAGCCGCAGGCAGTGCCCATGCCCTCAGCCTTGCTGCRCTTTGCAGAGGAGCTGCTCCTGGGCAGAGCTGCCTCTCTGCAGTGCAGCCCGGTTGCCATGAGCTCTCTTTGTACCAGGAGCTGGCCCAGCTCAGCAGCAGAGGACCAGCCCAAGGCTTTTTAATGACCCCTCTGGTGGGTTTGGTGCTAGTCCATGGACTCATCAAGTCATGAGACCATGAACCTCAGACACTCACAGGAAGGTGAAGAAATCTCTCAAGAAATCAAAGTCAGATGCAAACTCCAAAGTTTCAGGGAGTGTTAATGGGTCCCACTGAGGGACATGACCGACAAAGCCTCCCCAGGGGCTTGTTAGAGCAGGAAATTGGAGGCAGTGATGAAAGCTAGACAAAGGCAATGTAAAGGTGGCTCTGATGCTGAGTAAACCTGGAGGTAGTACATTAAGCCAAAGGGCCAAGCCCTGACCCCCAGCTCCTGGCAAAGGGAGATCCTGTCCCTCACAGGTTGCTTAGGGCTCTTCCTGGGACAGTGTGATGTGGGGATGTGCAATGCGAAGGGCAGGACTATGGTGTCCTGGTTTTGGCTGGGATAGAGTTAATTTTCTTCCTAGTGCTGTGTGTTTTGGATTTAGTATGAAAAGAATGTTGATAAGACACTGATGTTTTTAGTTGTTGCTAAGTAGTCTACTAGTCAAGGACTTTTCAGCTTCCCATGCTCTGCCAGGTGCTCAAGAAGCTGGGAGGGAACAGAGCTGGGACAGCTAGCCCAAGTGGCCAATGGGGTATTCCATACCATGTGACGTCATGCTCAATATATAAATAGGAGGCGTGGTCCAGGAAGTAGCGATCGCKGCTTGGGTATCGCTCAGCAGGTGGTGAGCAATTGCATTGTGCCTCACTCATTTTGTATATTCTATCATTATTATTATTATTATTATCATCATAATTATTTTCCCTTCCTTTTCTGTTTTATTAAACTGTCTTTATCTCAATCCATGAATTTTACTTTTTTTTCTTCCTGATTCTCTCCCCCATCCCACTGAGGGGAGGGGGGAGTGAGCGAGCAGCTGTGTGGTGTTTGGCTGCCTGCCRGGTTAAACCACAACATATGGTATGACACCTCCCGGGCTCCTGGGGGGGGGTGAGGAGGCCATAAGGCCCTAGTGCTTTAAGGATAAAGTGTTTCCTGATTGGTATCAGTGTCAGAGACAACAGCCATAGCCAAGGAGGCAAAGACCTCAGCTCTGTTGGAGACTTTCAGCCTTGCCACAGCCCTCAGATGTCTCCAGCACAGGCTGTCCTACGGTGTCGCACACCTTTGCCTGCAGGCTGTAGACCTCTACTCTGCTACCCCTCTACTCTGCTACCCCATCTTGCTTCCACCTGAGCATCTTGCTAACCTTTACTTTACCTTTACACCTGGCTGTTCTTTGAAACACAAAGCCTTGGGCTGATCCAGACTCCCTTGGGGTGATCTGTTGCACAACAGCACTGCCCTCAGAGTGACATTTCTTTCTCCTTGTGTCCGGTCTCCACCTCCCAAGCTGCACTTTGTGGCATTCTTCCTTTCCCCTACTGTTTCCCACTCTGAAGAAAAGTTCCACCCTCTCTGAAACCACCCTTCAAGCAGTCTAAGGCTATCCCTATACAGCCTGGAGCCTCCACGCCACAGGACCAATGGGCCAAAGAAGCCCAGGTCCTTCCGCCTCCCCAGACAGGGCATGTGCTTGAGGCCCCGAACCCCATCTTGGAAGGCCTCCTATGGACCCTCTCCAGTTCCTCCCCATTTGCCTAGGACAGGAAGTCTCCAGAGAGGGACACACTAGTCTACATGAGGGCACACCAGTGCTGAGTCCAGGGGGATGATTACTCAAGTTGTCTGGGTAGCCACATATTTCCTAATGCAGCCCCATATGCAGCTGGTCTTATTTGTGGTGAGCATGCTCCACTGGCTCCCATGGCATCCCTTGTAGCGCCCATGGCCTTCTCCTCAGGGTCACTCCTCAGGCAGTCAGGTCCCAGCTTGCCCTGCTGCATGGGGTTATTCTGCCCCTGATGCAGGACTCGGCACTTCTCCTTGAAAAACGTGGTGAGGTTTTTGTTGGCCAAATCCCAGAGTTTCTCAAGGTCCCCCTGGACTCAAGCTCTATTTTGTCAGCTGTTAATGTTTGTGTGCAGATGGCTCACCCCAGTTGTGGTGTCTCTCACAAGATATCGGCACGAGGAGTTGCAGGGCACTACAAATACTAAATGGTGGTGCTACTTTAATGCAATTTCCTTCCAACGTAGGATTAACCATGGCAACGATCTCAGAAACAGCTACAAAGCAAGYAAAGCCAGGGCCAATGAGGAAATATCGAACAAAGGTGGGATGTTTGTATGGGAGGGTACAAGAAGGATCAAAGGGAAGAACTCAGATGGATGAGAAGAGGGAGAAAGAAAATAGAAGGTGAAGCAAAGGACTAGATCAAGGCTGTTTTGGGGGTACCTGCCATGCAGCTCTTGCATCTGAGCAGCAGTGACTGGTTTGGGACAAGAATGACACAGATGATCTGACCAAACTTACGTCTGCCTTACTTCATGGTCATGGGGAATCACCTACCATGGTGAAGGGAAGACCCATGATGGAAGGAAATGTACAATCACTCATGCTGGAAGGGACCTTGGGAAGTCTCTAAGCCAACCTCCTGCTCACAGCAAGGGCAGCTATCAGGTCACGCCAGGTTGCTCAGGGATTTATTCATGTTGGGTTTGAAACCTTACAAGGATTGACACAGCACAATATCTCTGGGCAACCTGCTCCAGTGCTTGACTGTCTCCACGGGAAAACAGTTTGTCCTCACTTGTTTCAGCTGATGCCCATGGGACCTCATCCTCCCATCACACACAACAGAGAAGAGCCCAGCTCTGTCTTCCTGATGAGCTCCTGGTAGAGGTGGAAAGGCCGTTACTAGTGGTCTGCAAACACTTAACTTCTCATAACTTAGCAAACCCAGCTTCTTCAGCCTTTTATACTGATAAGGTCAACCTTACAAATGCATGCCTCAGATGCTTAGGGCTCTTCCAATCCTACTGGATTTTACTGGATTTGCAAGGGACCTCAGGGATGTTGGAAAATCATCACCCTCAATGCCATCACTTTCTGCATGTGTCACTCTGCCATCCTGGTGCAATGCACCGCAGTTGCAGGCTGTGAGGAGGGCCTGTGCTGAACAAGCAGCTATTCATAATTAAACTTTCGGCCTAAAATTCTTCAGGGATGTTTTTTTTGCCCAAGGGGATGTGCCAGCCAAGGAGCATTCTCCAATTGCACTGGACAGACTATGGTTGCACACTGATGTGTTAGCACCCACCTGAGGATGGGCTGAGTGGCAGACCACCTGGCAGTGAAGTCTGTGCCTACAGGCATGAGTGCTCTTGACCACACAGCCCTTTTAGGTGCCCTCACGTTCCACACTGCCATTATTTGTTCCTCATCCCCTTGACATCTGTTGTGGAGGTCCCCTAGGTAGGAGGAGATGGGATATGGGGTGAGACTGAGACGTCTGCACTGGAAATGTGCTCAACTGACAGAGATGAATATAATCACAGGAATCCACACTGAAATAATGAGGGGCACTAGGCCTTGGGAAAAGCTCTTTTTTCAGCAAAAATCCCTGTTTTATCTCCACAGGAACAGCAGAGATCCAGCTGACAAGTACACCATTTTATTTATAATTAATGATACAAGCAAGCGGGGACTTTTCCACATTCTCTTCTAAATAAGACACAGGAGGGAACTCGTTATTCCCTCCCTCTTCCCACTTCCAAACATCCACGAGGCACACGCTTCTTGAGGGTGCCTGGTGCAGAGCACACACCTTCCCAAACTTTATCCTCAGCCACTCACAGAAGGACCATTTCTACATCATGGTCATGCTACGAGGACTGGGTGCTGGCCAGGGCTTTCTTGAGCCCTTTCCTCATGGCCTCTCTGACCTCCCTCATCCTCAGGCTGTAGATGAGGGGGTTGACCAGGGGCATGAGGATGGTGTAGAAAAAGGAGAACAATTTGCTGAGCTGTTCTGGGCAGCAGGTAGGCAATGATGAGGGTGCCATCGAAAACAGTGACGATGGTGAGGCGAGAGAGGCAGGTGGCGAAGGCCTTCTGCCTGCCCACGCAGGACAGGATCCTCAGCATGGCAGCTGTGATGCACACAAAGGAGGCTAGTGTGAACATGAAGAGGAAGATTGTACTTGGAAAAGAGTGTGTGAAAGACACAAATTTGACCACACTTGTGGCTCTGCAGGAAAGCTCCAGCAATGGGGCAAAATCACCAAAGAAGTGATGGCATAGGAAAGTGTTAAGGAATACTCATAAGTCTGGTACCAAGAGCTCAAACACTGGTTTTGATTTTTCCATAAGTTAACCCTAAGATGCATTGATTGCACTGGTGATTTAAGAGCATCCCTTTAAAGGAAAAGAAAAAAGAGAAGATGATCAAAATCTSTGCATGGACTATAAAGCTCTTCTGTTTCATATAAAGAAGAGCTGGAATCTATGGACAACAGGGTTTGATGAAGAGCTAACACTGAGGAGAGATTTGTTAGCACTGGTTTGGGAAGAATAGCTGATAAATTGTTACAACAACGAAAGAAGAGTCCAACTGAGTGGATCCTTGATGAATGTTCTTATCAACAATATTGACTGTTTCTCTATTGACTTTTAGAGGGCCTTAGTAACTGAGATACCCAGGCTGYGGATTTGCAACTCCTCATGCAGTAGCTCTTCTCACTCCTGTCTCTCCCCATATTTATACTCCTACATGTCTCACAGAAGGAAATCACCCCACAGTGATGATCCATCCAGTGCCTGGATTTGCCCATGGTTGCTCCAACCCACAGTATTGCCTCTTCATAGCCTTTCTGACTACTGGATCCTGGTGGTATATGGTCTTGTTGTCCTGATCCTGGCTTTGGTGGGTACCTTATAAAGACAGACTGTAGCTTGCTGGGTTTCAAGTAAGAAATTGTAGCTTGCTGGGTTTCAAGTAAGAAATCAAGGGCTGCATGAACTTCACACAAGAGCAGGAGATGCTCTCCCCTGGAAGGGTTGTTTGTGCTATTGGCTATAGGCTTCCTTGGTCAGAATCAGTCATCCAATTTTTAGGCATTGGGGCCACATCAATATGTGCAAATGTAGATATCCATAGTGCAGTGACATGTCTCAGTCCTTTTCACCTTCCCATGCATCTCCAACCTGAGCTTTCTCTCCATGCCCTTTCAGATGTGAACTGGAGTACCGACAGCATGAACAACTGGTGTTTGACCTCTGAGAGCCGCCTCCCTCTTTGAACTAACATCGGGCACAGACGAGGGTTGGGGCCCAGAGAGGAGGAGGTGTAGAGAAGCCTCTTCTGTAAATTAAACACAGATTGAATTTGCTTATTTTCTGCTCCCCTTCTTGCTTTTTTTTTTCCCCTCCAACAAGTTTAGCAATTTTCCTTTGAGCTACTAGCTCTCTTTTCTCAATTTCTCTTCTTTCTAAAGTCAAAGAGTTATTATGGAAGCTGCTCAGATACCGCTAACCATGCTTGGTTAGCAGCCATGATTAGCACCAACTGGTGACTCCTAAATCCAGACCTATGTCTCCAAAAGGTCACAAACAGACACTGAGCTTTTACTCCCCAACACATGGAGGAAGAGGAACTTCAGGGGTGCATTCCTCAGGCCTCTTTGGAGGAAGAGACCAGCCTGAAAGCACTGCACCAGGGAGATGCCATTTTATTACAGAGATGCTATGAGATAGGCCAGCTCTGAGCCAGTATTAGACACACTTTCAGAAGGGCACCAGGTGACACAAAGTAGGTACATGCCTCACATGTAGTGAGGCAAATGCAAACATTTCTGTACAAAACATAATAACCATGAATGACAGTAACAACAGCAATAATGACAATTATAATGATTAAAAAACAAACAAACAAACAAACAAACAAAAAACAAACAAMAACAACAACAAAAAAAACAAAACCCAAAAACCAGGGGAAAAAAAAGGCTGGAATCAGACACTTTGGGAGTCATTTGTGGAGAAAGGTGGTAATTTTATCACTATTGAAAAATGTCCAAGGAATAACTTTCTTAATGGCATCCTTGAGCTCCTGGTTCCTCATGCTGTAGATGAGAGGGTTCACTGCTGGAGATACCGCCAAGTACAGCACTGCCACTGCCAGATCCAGGGATGGGGAGGAGATGGATGGGAGCTTCAGGTACACAAACAAGGCAGTGCTGATAAACAGGGAAACCCCACTCGTGCCGTAGCTACACTGGCACTGCACTGGCTCTAACAGCTGCACTGGGACTCCCACTCAATCCAGTGGCTGCACTGGGACCCCACATGCTCCAGTAGTTGAACCGAAACCCCCAATCGCTCCAGCAGCATCACTGGGACCCCACTCAGTCCTGTAGCTGTGCTGGAACCCCCACTCACTCCAGTAGCTTCACTGGGACCCCGCTGACTCCACTAACTGCACTGGGACCCCTGCTGGCTCCAGTAGCTGTACTGGGATTGCACTGGCTCCGGTAGATGCACTGGGACCCCTGCTGGCTCCAGTAGCTGCACTGGGATTGCACTGGCTCCAGTAGTTGCACTGGGACCCCTACTGGCTCCTGTAGTTTAACAGAGACCCCAGTGGCCCCAGTAGCTGCACTGAGACTACACAACTCCTGTAGCTGCTCTGGGACACCACTCACTGCAGTAGCTGCACTGAGACCCCACTTGCTCTGTAGCTGCACTGGGACTCCATTCCCTCCAATAGCTTCAACGGGACACCCCACTGGATCCAGCAGATGCATGGAGACCCCACTCGCTCTTGTAGCTGCACTGGGACCCCAACTCACTCCAGGACCTTCACAGAGACCCCACTGGCTCCAGTCGCTGTACTGTGACCCTACTTGCTGCTGTAGGTGCACAGGTACCGCACTCACTCGAGTAGCTGCGCTGGGAACCCTCACTCAAATCCAGTAGCTGCACTGGGACCCCACTTGCTCTAGTAGCTGCATTGGGACCCCCACACTTGCTCCAGTAGCTGCACTGGGACCACATTCACTGCAGTAGCTTTACTGGCACCCCACACGCTCCAATAGCTGTGCTGCGACCCCACTGGATCCAGTAGCTGCATGGAGACCCCATTCGCTCCTGTAGCTGCACTGGGACCTCCACTCACTCCAGTAGCTTCACTGGGACCCCACTAGCTTTCATACCTTCACTGAGACCCCACTTGCTCCAGTCCCTCTACTGAGACCCTACTCGCTCCAGTAGCTGCACTGGGACCCCACTCACTCCAGCAGCTGCACTGGGACCCCCCACTCAAAGCAGTAGCTGCACTGAGACCTCGCATGCTCCAGCAGTTGCTATGGCACCCCACTTGCTTCAGTACCTGCCCAGGGACCCCACTCACTCCAGTAGCTGCACTGGGACTCCCCTCACTCCAGTGGTTTCACTGGGACACCCATTTGTCTCTAGTAGCTGCATGGAAACTCACATAGCTCCCACCACAGCCCAGGGACACCCACACCCTTGGCCTGACTCCAGTAGCTGGCACCAAATTCCACTCACACACACACAGGTCTCACCAGCAGCTGGCACTTAGTCCTTGCAGCACACGCACACACACGGGGCAGAGCGTGAGATTACAGAGTGACGTAGTTAAGACAAGGTTTTATGAGAAGATATAAGACGACAGGACAGACTGCGGTGGTCAGGCACAGTTCTCAGCCAGACAAGCACGCTGACTGACCATGTTTGACATGCAACTGGACTCTTTTCTACCCTYTTCTGTCTAACCCTCTCTATGTTCCTCCSTCTTCCCCCTTCCCCCGCATGTCCCTCATGGGCTTGCACAGATCTGTCCATTCCCACACCCCTCTCAGACTGGGGTCCCTRTGATTCACAATCTTATCACTTGAAAAGTCCAGGTGATCCTCTTGGAAGTGGTGCCGGTACTTTCGTGATGCCCATCAATTACTGTGACTGTCTAGGTTCAGTTTCCTGTCATTGACTTCACGATTGTTTTGTCAAGTCTGTGTCTCAGTATAGTTTGTTTCTGGTTTCCCCTTTTTTCTCTTAGTTTCCGAATTAACAAGGTCCCCAGTCAGATAAACTTGCTGGAATAAACCCTCTCACCCTCTCACATGCCTTCATCTATYRGTGTGAYTGACCAGCTTTGGTTCCCATCCCTGCCTCCCTTATCATTTGCTGGTCAGGTTTGTGTCCCTGTATGTTCTTGGTTATGGCTKCCTCCTTTTCTCATTATTTCATTATCCCTTGTCTCATTGAAACAGGTCCTTGACCAGATACCCTGAAAGGAGCAGACACGCTCCTTCCACACACCCGTACACAGATGACAGTAAGATACACTTTGGCTGGATGTCATGAACGAGAGTAAAATATTGATCATGCCAGGGCACGTGTAGACAGTCCCACRCACACAGAGCGAGGGCTCCTTTTGTGACGGTGTCAGATGGTGACCACAGGCGGAGCTGGGATGGCTGCAGGTTCCGCAGGATGAGAAGGTCAGACAAACTGCCCCAGGAGCTCAAACAGGGACRGTGTTTCATGTCAGTTTAAYCACCCGTGTGTTTTGCGAGACGGTCACTCTGGTGGTCTGGAGGTCTGAGGGAACTGGAGGCTTTCACAGCCCCGGAGGCCCAGCTCTGGCTGGGGTGTTTGCACCTCCCCATGGGCCTTCCTGGTGCCTCTTGGGATCCCTGCCCTGGAACACGCCAGGAGCACGGGCACCACTGCTATGGGAGACACGACGTGACAGGTGCCCCACCCACCAGCTCCCGGTGGAAGCCCCGCCCCCTCCCAGCAGCCGCAGGGGCCATTTGCCCCAGAAGTCACTCTCCTCTCCYGGTCATGTGCTCTGCTGTGATTGGCTGGCAGGACCGGCCGCCCCTTCCGGTTTACCCAGAGATACATCAGACCCGGAAGGCCCTTCCCCTACATACACAGGGGCCACCGTTTTGGTTTGGCCACCATTTTGTGACAGGGTGCCGCCATTGCATGGCAGTGAGCTGCCAGTTTGTTAAAGATCTTACGGCTCTGTGATTGGCTAATGGCCATTTCTTGACACTGTGGTACCCACAAGTTCTCAGGCAGCCTTGTGATTGGCTGGCAGGACTGGCTGCTGTCCCGGTGTCCCCAGGGGCACGTCACAAAGGAAGCCCCCTGTCATTACATAGAGGGAGGCTGCCACTTCTGACAGCCTCATTCCCCACGTCTTTTCATCCTGCATTGTGATTGGCTGACAGCCATTTCTTGACACCTTCATACCCATGTGTTCTCAGGCAGCCCTGTGATTGGCTGCCCGCCTTCTTTGGTCCAGGAAGTGTCCAGATATAAGAACATATACATTTATATAACATATATAAATTTATAAATAAGTGTACAAATACATCTAAATACATTTTTTATTTATTTATAAATGGGTACAGTATTTTTATAGATATAATTTCTATRTAWGTAKTTATGTATAGATTTTTATATATATGTAAACGTTTATAAAGCTGTAGAAATTGTATTCATATAGCCATAAAAACATAGATCCATAAAATGGATAAAACCTTTCTTTAATAAGAGCTAGTGGAGTGAGCAATTGAAGTTTAAATGTGAATWGAAACAAAAGGAAGAGGCCAGGTTGGGGTCYGCCACTTTACCAGTCTGCAGAACAAGCCCTGACAGGTTGGGGTGGGGGGGGACTTCAGGAGGGCAGAGGGGTGCCCAAAAAGTTGTGGGGCATGGACAAGCTGGAACACRCCCAAGGGCTACAGCCCCCTCCTAGCAGACCTCTGAAGGGCGCCCATAACAAATCCTGTCACATGCAAAGAAGGTCACAGTCCTGTGAGCTGGACTGAGGGGCCCCCACATCCCAGCCAGCCCTGCAGGGCAGCCATGCAGGGCTACTGGGGCAGAGTCTGGGCTTTGCAYGGTGCAGCAAGACACAGGCCATGCTGTCTGTGAAAAAGGAAAATGAGGACAAAATGCCAAATTCAGAAGGACATGTTCATAGGGATAAAGAGGAAAAGATCCAAAGGGAAACCCCCAAAAGAACCACATGAACAAGGAAAAACAACCAATGGGCCTGTGAACTGTAAACTCCATTTTAGTGCATTTTGAGGCGTCACACTAAGAAGACGGGGGGTGGTGGGGAGCTCCCTTTCCCCGTGGTTGTGGGGGATCTCACAGCTACCTGTAAGGCCATTGTGGGGTGCAGGCTGGTGCTACATGTTTTGCCTTGTCCTTAGGTTGATGAACTGCTCGAATATTTCCAAAACCTCCAGATGCCTGAGTGAGGGGAGAAGTCAGGATGGTGCTGTGCTTTGCACTGGTGGCTAAACCAGTGTGGATATACACGGATGTTGTAGCTATTGCTGATCAGTGCTGGCATAGCATCAAGGCCGTCTCTGTTTCTCACCCTGCCCCCACAGCGAGGAGGCTGGGGGTGGGCAAGAGGCTGGGAGGGGACAAAGTCAGGACAGCTGACCCAAATGGACCAAAGCAATATTAAATGCCATATGGCATCTTGTTAAGCACTAGAAGTGGGAGGGGAGTTACTCCAAAGTAGCCGTTGCTCAGAGACTGGCTGGGCATTGATCTGCCAGTATGAGTGATTGATTCTCCATCGCTTGTTTCCTTTTCTGTTTTTTCCCTCCACTTATTAAACTGTGTTTATCTCGATCCATGCTTCATTTTTCCCTTGCTTTTGCCCTTCCAGTTGTYTCCCCTATGCTGCTTGGAATGAGTGAGCGAGTGACTGGTTGAAGGTTTAGCTGCTGGTTGAGAGTTTAGCTGCCGGCTGAGGTCACTCCACCACAYAAGCACATAGCAAATAGGTTGGTATGTGCTTGTGAGGTCACTGGTGCCTGAGTAGATGACAGGCCAGGAGCTGGCACATGGCTTGGGAATGTCTTTGTGATGTCAGCGGTGCCTGAGTAGCTGGTAGGCCAGGAGAAACATGTCTTGTGTTGGCTATTTTGCGGTCACAGGTGCCTGAGAAGCTGGTAGTCCGGGAGTAAGCACCTGTCTTGCATAGGTGTTTGCAAGGTCAKTTGTGAGCGATTAGCTGATAGGCCAGAAAGAGGCCCATGGGTTGTGTAAGTGCTTGTGAAGTCACTGCTGCCCTCGTATCTGATAGGCCAGGAGCAGGGCCATGGGTTGTGTAGGTTGTTGTGGTGTCACTGATGCCTGAGTAGATGATAGGTTAGGAGCAGAGCAATATTTTGTGTAGGTGTTTGTAAGGTCATTGGTGGCTGAATAMCTGATAGGCCAGGAGCAGGCACATGGCAGGTTTAGATGCTATGACATCACCTGTGGCTGAGTGGCAGATAGGCCAGGAGTATGCACATGGCTTGTGTACAAGCTTGTGATTTCACTGGTGCTGGAGTAGCTTATAGGGCAAGAGCAGGCATATGGCTTGTATGGGTGCTTCTGAGGTCATCCAAATAATATTTAGACCCCACCCAAATATGGCTTTCTGGAAGAACCATCATCAGCAGAAGCCCATATACAGCACACACACACGTGTGTGACAGTCTAACTCATGAGCAGACAGCGATGGCAGCAGGAGGGATGTGAGGTCATCRTCACTATAACTCCTGAGCAGACAGTGATAGCAGTAGGARGGATGTGAGGTCATCATCAGTATATCCCATGAGTACACAGGGGTGGCAGTAGGAGGGTGTGAGGTCACTGTCAGTATAACTCATAAGCACGCAGCTGTGGCAGTAGATGGGTGTGAGGTCACATCACCGATGGCACCCCGTGGCCGCAGGGCTCGGTGCAGAGCGGCCGTGTGCATCAGAGGGGCATCACGGGGGATGGGAGCTGCCTGGTCCCGTGTCTGCGAGGCCGAAGGAGCAGCCCCTGCAGCCCTGGCTGGAGCAGTCCGGGTGGGGGTGGCTCAGGGGGACTGCAGGGCTGTGCCTGGGCACAGTGCCAGGAGGAAACCACAGACTTCCTGCCCGGGCGCTGCAGGGGGAGCGTGGCGAGCACTGCCAGGCCACGTGGGCTGTGGTTTGTGCACCTGCAGGCTCCAGCTCCCGATCCGCCCACAGGGAATAACAGCCGCTCAGTGACACGCTAAGAGTCAGGGACACATCTGCGTGTCTGCTGCCAGGGCAGGGACATGTCCCAGCTCTGGCTCCTGAGAGGGACCTACCATGGGGCTCTCCAGGGAGGGACGGGTGTGCCAGCAGTCCTGGGATGGAGCTCTTCCCCTGGCCAAGGACTTGTCCCAGCTGCTGCTCCCAGTACTGCAGGGTCTGTAGCAGGGGCAGGGACTGTTTCCTTCCCATCCTGACACAGACCCCTGTGCAGTCCCAGCTCC
>JAYKAV010000763.1:11363-22542 GCA_035582835.1 Phoebastria nigripes
CCCAGCTTCTTGTGCACCTGGCAGAGCATGGGAAGCTGAAAAGTCCTTGACTAGTAGACTACTTAGCAACAACTAAAAACATCAGTGTGTTATCAGCATTCTTTTCATACTAAATCCAAAACACAGCACTAGGAAGAAAATTAACTCTATCCCAGCCGAAACCAGGACACATGCCCATCAGCCTGCACTCCCAGTGCCCAGCACCCAGCACCACCAGTGTCCAGCACCAAGCACGTGGACATACCCAGCACCCGGACTCGCCTACCACGCAGCATCCCCAGCTCCTGGCACCCAGCACCCACAGTGCCCGGCACCCAGCACCCCCAGTCGTCAGCACCCAGTACGTGGACATACCCAGCACCTGGACACGCCCAGTAACCAGCGCCCATCACCCACAATGCCCAGCACCCCCAGTGCCCAGCACCCAGCAAGCACAATGTCCAGCAAGCAGCACCCCAATGCCTAGCACCCAGCATCCCCATCGCCCACCACACGGACATGTCCAGCACCCAATACCCAGCACAACCTGTGCCCGACACCCAGTACCTCCACTGCCTAGCACCAAGCTCCTGCACAGGCCAAGCATGCCGACATGCACAGCACCAAGCACACATAGCGTCCAGCAACCAGCAGCCCCATTTAGGGTTAGGGATAAATTTAGGGTTATGGTTAGGGGAACCGTTAGGTTTAGGGGTTAGGGGACCCATTAGACTTAGGGTAAGGGTCACCAGGGTTAGGTATTAGGCTTAGGTTTAGGTTTAGGATTAGAGTTAAGATAGGGGTAGTGTTAAGTTTAGGGATTAGGGTTTAGGGTTTATTTTACTTTTAGGGTTAGGGCAGCGATTAGGGTTAGGGTTAATTAGTGTTAGGGTTAGGCTTGGGTTATGTTTAGTTTGTTTTCCCACCTAATATCAACTGCTCCCTACCTGTCATCAGAACAGCTTCAAAACAGACACCCACCAGGTGGTGCTCCAACACAGAAGTAACCAGGACCGAAAGCTGTTGAGGGCACTCCCCAGCCCGGGGCAGCCCCTTCACAGCCCCACCAACACCAGGGCTCTGCGCTTGCTCTACCACTCAACCAGCAACTTTGCCACAGCCCAACTCCCAAACAGAGAAGCACCCCATCGGGCTCCCACACACAATTACCCAGGATTGAAAGACATTGCCGGGTCTGGCCTTCCCAGTACCCAGCACTCCCAGAGCCCAGCGACCAGCACCCAGCACCCAGACAAGCCCAGCACCCAGCACTCCCAGTACCTAGCAACCCCATTGCCCAGCGCCCAGTGCCACACATCTAGCAACCAGCACCCAGACATGCCCAGCACATAGCACCCCCAGCACCCAGCGACCTGCAGTCCCAGTGCCCAGTACCCAGCACCTACACATGCCCAGCACCCAGCAACCCCAGTGACCACCACCCAGCATCCCCAATGCCCAGCACCCGGACATGCCCAGCACCCAGCATACCGAGAACCCAGCACACGGATATGTCCAGCACCTGGAGATGCCCAGCACCCAGCAACCCCAGTGCCCGGCACCCAGCACCCGGACACACCTATCAGCCAGCACACAGACATGCCCAGCACCCGGAGATGCGCAGCACATCCGGTGCGCAGCACCCAGCACCCGGACATGCCCAGCACCCAGCACCTAAACCTTCCCAGTGCCCAACCCTAACCCTAATTGCTGCCCTAACCCTAAACATAAAATAAACCCTAAACCCTAATCCCTGAACCTAACACTACCCTATCCTAATGACACTAACCGTAACCCTAACCTAAACCCCTAATCCTAACTCTAACCCTAACCCCAAGCCTAACACCTAACCCCAGATCTAACCCTATCCCTTACCCTAGCCATAGCCCTGCTGACTCTTACCCTAAGCCTAATGGGTCCCCTAACCCCTAAAACTACGGCTCCCCTAACTATAACCCTAAATTTATGCCTAACCGTAAATGGGGCTGCTGGTTGCTGGGTGCTGGGTCTGGTGGGTGATGGGCATGTCTGGGTTCTGAGTGCTGGATGCTGGTTATGTCCCGCTGCTGGGTGCTGAACACTATCGGAGCTAAGCATATCGAGTTGCTGGATGCTGGGCACTGGTTTTGCTGGGCATGTCCGGATCCTAGGTGCTCTGTGTGTGGTGCTGGGTGCTGGGCACTGGGGTTGCTGGGTGCTGGACATGTCCCGGTGCTGGGCATGTCTGGGTTCTGTGTGATGGGCACTGTTGGTGCTGGGTCCTGGCCGCTGGGGGTGCTGGGTCCTGGGGTTGCTGGGTGCTGGGCATTTCGAGGTGCTGGGTGCTAGGCGTGTGGTGCCGTGTACTGGGTGCTGGGGTTTCTGGGTGCTGGGGTTTTTGGGTGCTGGGGACGTCCGGGTGCTCGGCATGTCCAGCTGTTGGCTGCTGGGCACTCGGGGTGCTGGGTTCTGCGCTCCGGGGTTGCTGGGTGTTGGAAAAGTCCGGGTGCTGGGCATGTCAATGTCCTGGGTGCTGGGTGTTGGGCACTGGGTGTGCTGGGCGCTGCATGTGCTGGGTGCTGGACACAGTACCTGGTGCCCCTGGGCATCCCCACCACCCCCAGCACTCAGGCAACCCCTGCAAGCCAAACACAGCCACCTCCAGCACCCAGCAACCACAGTACCCAACATCCTGGTATGCCCAGCTCTGGGACATGCCCAGAACCCACCACGATCACAGCCCAGCATCCAGCACCCCAAGAGCCCAGCAACCACTACCCGGACATGCCCAGCAGCAGCAACCCCAGCACCCAGCACCTGGACATGCCCAGCACTCAGCACCCACAGTACCCAGCACCCAGCTCAGAGCAACCCCAGGGCCCAGCACCCAGCACCTTCACATGTCCAGCAACTGGACATGCCCAGCACGCAGCAACCCCTGCACCCAATACCCAGCACCCGCATTGGCCAACACCCAGCACCCAGCACCCGGACATGCCCAGCACCCAGCACCCCCAGTGCCCAGCACCCAGACATGCCCAGCACCTGGACATGTGTAGCACCCAGCACCCCCAGCACCCAGCACCCAGCACCTTGACATGCCCAGCACCCAGCACCCCCAGTGCCCAGCACCCAGCACCTTGACATGCCCAGCACCTGAACTTGCACAGCACCCAGCACCCAGCACCCAGACATGCCCAGCACCTGGACTTGCACAGCACCCAGCACCCAGCACCCAGCACCCAAAGTGCACAGCACCAAGCACCTGCACATGCCAAGCACCTGGACATGCCCAGCACCCAGCACCCCCAGCACCCCGCACCCAGCACCCCCAGTGCCCAGCACCCACCATCCAGACATGCCCAGCACTCGGAAATCCCCAGCCATCAGCACCCCCAACAGCCAGCACTCCCTGCGTCCAGAACACAGCACCAGACACCCAGCATCCACCGAATGGACATGCTCAGCACCCAGCGCCTCCAGTGCCCAGCAACCCCAGTGCTCAGCACCCAGCACCTGGACATGTGCAGCGCTCAGAAATGCCCAGCACCCAACAACCCCAGAGCCCAGCTCCCCCAGTGCCAAGCACCCGGACATGCCCAGTACCCAGCAACCCCAGCACCCATCAACCGGAAAAGCCCCACAACCAGCCCCCCCAGCGCACAGCACTCAGCACCCAGCACCAAGCACCTGCACATGCCAAGCACCCGTAAATGCCCAGCACCCAACACCCAGCATGCCCAGTGCCAAGCACCCAGCGCCCAGGCATGCCCAGCACTGGGACATGTCCAGCATCCCGACTCGCCAGCACCCAGCACCCAGCACATGGACATGCCCAGCACCCAGCACCCAGCACACCCGACGCCAAGTATGCCCAGTTCCCAGCACCCAGAACCCCCAGTGCCCAGCACCCAGCATCCCCATTGCCCACCACCCGGACGTGCCCAGCACCCAACACCCCCAGCACCCAGCACCTCAAGCGCCCAGCACCGAGCACCCAGCACCCAGCACCCAGCACATTGACATGCCAAGTGCCTGGATTTGTCCACCAGTGGGCAGCACCCAGCACCCCCAGCACCCAGCAACCAACACCCAAACATGACCAGCACCCAGCACCCCCCGCACCACCACCCAGCACCACACACCCAGCACTCAGCACCTGGACATGCCCAGCACCCAGCACCCACCGTGCCCAGCACTCCCAGTGCCCAGTACCCAGAACCCAGCAGCTGCACATGCCCAGCACCCATACATGTCCAGCACCCAGCACCCCCAACGCCCAGCACCCCCAGCACCCAGCACCTTGACATGCCCAGCACCCAACAGCTCCAGTGCGCAGCACCAAGCACCCAGCACCCTGTCATGCCCAGCATGTGGACATGCCCAGAAACCAGCACACGAGCACCCAGCGCCCAGCACCCAGCACCCCACACCCAGCACCCATGATCTCGACATGCCCAGCACCCGGCAACCCCAGTGCCCTGCACCAAGCACCTGCACATGCCCAGCACCCAGACATGCCCAGCATCAAGCACCCCCAGTGCCCAGCACCCAGCACTCCCAGCGCACAAGACCCAGCACCCAGACATGCCCAGCAGCCCCAGGGCCCAGCACCTAGCATCCAGCACCGTCAGCGTCAAGCACCAAGCACATGGAAATGCCCAGCGCCCAGACGCGCCCACCACACAGCACCGCCAGTGCCCAACACCCAGCACCCCCAGTCACCAGCACCCAGCACCCAGACATACCCAGCACCTGGACATGCCCAGCACCCAGCACCCATCACCCTCAGTGCCCAGCACACCCATTGCCCAGCACCCACCATCCAGCACCCAGCACCCGGCACCCCCACAACATGGAAGTGCACAGCACCCCTATTGCCCAGCACCCAGCACCCAGCACATTGACATGCCAGGCACCTGGATTAGTCCAACACCCAGGACCCCCAGTGGGCAGCACCCAGCACCCCGAGCGCCCAGCAAGCAACACCCAAACATGCCCAGCACTCAGCACCCCCAGCACCACCACCCGGCACTGCACACTCAGCACTCAGCACCTGGACATGCCCAGCACGCAGCACCCCCAGCAGCCAGCACCACCTGTCCGCAGCACCCTGCACCCAGCAGCTGCACATGCCCGCTACCCGTACATGTCCAGCACCCAGCACCCCCAGTGCCCAGCACCCAGCACCCGGACATGCCCAGCCTCTGGACATGCCAGCACCGAGCACACCCAGTGCCCAACAACTGGCACCCAGCACCTGGACCTGCCCAGCAAACAACACCCCCAGCACCTAGCACCCCCAGTACCCAGCACCTGGACCTGCCCAGCACCCAGGACCCCAGTGTCCAGCACCCAGCACCCAGAGTGCCCAGCACCCAGCACACCCAGGTGCCACCACCTAGAACCCAGCACCTGGATGTGCCCAGCACCCAGCATGCCTAGTGGCCAGCACCCAGCACCCCTAGTGCCCAGAACCCAGTATGCAGCATCCAGCAACCACCACCCGGCACCTCCAGAATGTGGACGTGCCCAGTACCCAGCACCCCCAACGCCTAGCACCCCCAGCACCCAGCAACCAGCACGTGGACATACCCAGCACCTGGATACCCAGCAACCGCAATGCCCAGTGCCCTGCACCACCAGTGCCCAGCACCCGGACATGCCCAGCACCCGGACATACCCAGCACCCAGCGCCCCCAATGGCCAGCACCCAGCACCCCGAGCGCCTAGGACCCAGCACCCCCAGCGCCCAGCACCAGGACATTCCCGCCACCTGGACACACCCAGCACCCAGCACCCCCAGTGCCCAGCACCCCCAGCGCCCAGCACCCAGCACGCAGACATACCCAGCACCTGGACATGCCCAGCAACCAATACTCCCAGTGCCCAGAACCCAGCAACCGCAATGCCCAGCACCCAACACCTGGACATGCCCAGCACCCATATATACCCAGCACCCAGCACCCCCAGTGCCCAGCACCCAGCACCCCGCACCCCGAGTGTCCAGGACCCAGCATTCCCAGTGCCCAGCACCAGGACATGCCCAGCACCTGGACATGCCAAGCAACCAGCACCCCCTGTGCACAGAACCCAGCATCCAGCGCCTGGACATGCCCAGCACTCATGACACCCAGCACCGAGCACCCACCACCTCCAACGCCCAGCACCCCCAGCACCCTGCACCTTGACATGCCCATCAGCCAACACCCCCAGTGCCCAGCACCAAGCACCATGCACCTGGACATGCCCAGCACCCATCATCCCCAGCGCCCAGCACCCAGCATCCGGACATGCCCAGCACCCCCAGTGCCCAGCACCAGGACATTCCCACCACCTGGACATGCCCAGCACCCAGCACTCGGACATGCCCAGCACCCAGGACCCAGACATGCCCAGCACGCAGGACCCCCCATGCTTAGCAGTCGGATATGCCCAGCACCAGGCACCCCCAGTGCCCAGCACTCAGCACTCCCAGTGCCCAGCTGCCAGCTCCCGGACATGCCCAGCACCTGGACATGCCCAGCACCTAGCAACCCCAGTGCCCGCCACCCAGCATCCCTACCGCTCAGCACCCGGACATGCCCAGCACCTAGCATACCGAGGACCCAGCACCTGGATATGTCCAGCACCTGGACATGCCCAGCATCCAGCGCACCCAGTGCCCGGCACCAAGCACCCAGACACACCTATCACCTAGCACCCGGAAATGCCCAGCATGTGGACATGCCCAGCAACCAGTACACCAGTATGAAGCATGCCCAGCGTCCAGCTCCACCCGAGCACAGCACCCAGACATGCCCAGCACCCCAGCACACCCAGTGTGCAGCACCCAGCATCCAGCACCCAGACATGCCCAGCACCCAGCACCCATCATCCCAACACCTAACACCCCCAGTGCCTAGCACCCTGACCTTGACATGCCCTGAACCGGGACAAGCCCAGGACCCAGCAACCTCAGCACCCAACAGCCAGTACACCCCAGTGCCCAGCACCAAGCACCTGCATGTGTCCAGCATCAAGCATCCCCAGTGCCCAGCACCCAGCAGCCAGCAGCCAGCGCCTGGGCAAGCCCAGAACCAGGACATGCCCATCAGCCAGCACCCCCAGTGCCCAGCACCCGGACATGCCCAGCAGCCCCAGTGCCCGACACCCAGCACCCAGCACCGCCAGTGTCCAGCACTAGGCAACTGGACATGCCCAGCACCCAGCCATGCCCAGCACCCAACACCTTGACATGCCCAGCATCCAGCACCCCCTGTGCCCAACACCAAGCACCCTGACATACCCAGCACGCCCACTACCTAGCAACCCCAGTGCACAGCACCACACATCTAGCAACCAGCACCTGCACATGCCCAGCACACAGCACCCGAAGCAGTCAGGGGCCAGCACCCGCAGTGCCAAGCACCCAGACATGTACAGCACCCAGATATGCCAGCACCCATCTCCCCCAGTGCCCAGCGCCTAGCAACTGCCCAGCACCTGGACATGCCCAGGGCCCAACAGCCCCATAACCCAGCACCACACACTCAGCATCTGGACATGCCCAGCACCGGGACATATGCAGCACCCCCGTGCCCAGCACCCAGCACCCTGACATGCCCAGCACCCAATACCTAGCACACCCTGTGCCCAGAACCCAGTACCTCCAGTGCCTAGCACCAAGCTCCTGCACACACCAAGCATGCGGACATGCACAGCACCAAGCGCATCCAGCGTCCAGCAGCCCCATTTAGAGTTAGGGATAAATTTAGGGTTATGGTTAGGGGAACCGTTGGGGTTAGGGGACCCATTAGGCTTAGGGTAAGGGTCACCAGGGTTAGGGATAGGGTTCGGTCTGGGGTTAGGTGTTAGGCTTAGGTTTAGGGTTAGGATTAGGGGTTTAGCTTAGGGTTACGGTTAGTGTCATTAAGATAGGGGTAGGGTTAGGTTTAGGGATGAGGGTTTAGGGTTTATTTTACGTTTAGGGTTAGGGCAGCGATTAGGGTCAGGGTTATTTAGGGTTAGGGTTAGGCTTGTGTTATGTTTAGGCTCTGCGTTTGTTACCCCCCCGAACATCAACCTATTCATTACTGTCATCAGAGCCCAGTTTCGAAATGGACACCCACCAGGTGGCGCTCCAACACACAAGCAACCAGGACCAAAAGCTGTCGGAGGCACTCCCCGGCCCGGGGCAGCCCCTTCACAGCCCCACCAACACCGGGGCTCTGCGCTTGCTCTACCACTCAACCAGCAACCATGCCGGAGCCCAAGTCCAAAACAGAGAAGCACCCCATCGGACTCCCACACACAGTTAGCCAGCAYTGAAAGGTGTTGCCGCCTCTCGCCTTCCCAGGAGCCAGCACTCCCAGCGCCCTGCTCCCAGCACCCGGACCTGCCCTGCACCTGCACATGCTCAGCACCCAGCACCCCCACTGCCCAGCACCCAGCAGCCCGACATGCCCAGCACACAGCACTCCCAGTACACAGCAACCCCAGCGCCCAGCCCCCTCCACCACACATCTAGCAACCAGCACCCGGACGTGCCCGGCACACAGCACCTCCAGCACCCAGCGACCTGCACTCCCAGTGCCCAGTGCCCAGCACCTGCCCAGCACCTGCCCAGCGCCCAGCACCTAAACTTTCCCAGAGTCCAGACCAAACAAACACTCACTGCCTTAACCTCTCATACAGAAGTGGCCAAGAGTGAAAGCTGTTGCTGGCCCTCACCTTCCCTTGGCAAGTCCTTCACAGCCCTACAAATACAGGGCCTCTATGCTTCCTCTACCGCATAGCTCTTACACTCACTGGAGCCCAGTTTCAAAACACATCACCAGTACCTCGCGGTCCCACGTGCAAGTAGCCAGGACTGAATGCTGTTGCTAGGCCCCAACTTCCGTTGGCAGCCCCTTCACAACCGCCAACAAACAGGTCTCTGTGCTTGCTCTACTAAGTAACATTTACCCTTGTCGGAGCCCAGAAACCAAGGGAACACCATCAGCTAGGATTCCAGCACAAATATGGCTATGAGTGAAAGCTTTTGCTGAGCCTCACCTTGCCTTGGCAGTCCGTTCACAAGCCCAACAGCAGCATGGCTATGCGCTTGCTCTCGGTGGTAGCTGTAGAGTGATGGTGGCCACCACCCTGGGTTCAGGGATCCCCAAAGTGGTGATGTGCACCCATGCCCTTGTGGGGCACCTCTTGGGGCTCCTCAGCCCCACAAAAACTGCTGTTTTGGGGAAGGCATGGTGATGGTGGGGCCAGACTCACCGCGTCGCTGAGGTGGGAGCTGAGGAGGACGAGGGCCACCAGGATGTTGGCGGTGGTGTCCCCCTTGGGGAGAGTGTCGAGGAAGTGTTGGAGGAAGGCCTTGTCCTTCTGCGCTGGTTGTGGGTGGCACATGGTAGATGTGGTGTTGGGGAGGAAGGTGCCCAGGTCATACTGTGGGGTGAGAGGCCACTGTCAGCAGAGAACATCCCTCTGGAATGGGGATGGGTTAGATGGGGACCTTCTCCTGAGGTGGCGTGGGCACATCCCTACGGCATGGGGACAGGCTGGATGGGGACGTTCTCCTGAAGTGGGGTGGGGATGTCCATCTGGCATGGAGAGGGGATGGATGGTGGGCACTCAGATGTGGGGCGCTGGGCACTGGGGGTGCCGGGTGCTGTGCATGACCAAGTGCTGGGCATGTCCAGATGCTGGCGTGTCCAGGTGGTGGGTGCTGCGTGTGTAGTGCTGTTTACCGGGCACTGTGGGTGCTGGCTGTTGGAAGTGCTGGTTGCTGGAATTCTGAATGCTGGGCGTGTCCGGGTGCTGGGTACCGGGCATGACTGTGTGACGGGCATGTCCGGGTGCTGGGTGCTGCATGCTGCATTCTTGGTGCTGGGCACTGGGTGTGCTGGGTTCTGGGCGCTGGGAGTGCTGGATGCTGGAGATGTCAGAGTGCTGGGCATGTCGAGGTGCTGGGTGCTGGGGGTGCTGGGTGCTGGGCATGTCCCAATTCTGGGCAGTGGGGGTGCTGGGTGCTGGGCGATGGGGGTGCTGGGTGCTGGTCATGTCCAGGTGCTAGGAATGTCCAGGTGCTGGGTGCTGGGCATGTCCGGGTGCTGGGTGCTGGGTGCTGGGCATGTCTGGGTGCTGGGTGCTGGATGTGCTGGGTGCTGGAAAAGTCCATGTCCTGGGTATGTTGAGGTGCTGGATGCTGGCCACTGGGGATGCTGGGTTCTGCGGGTACTGGTTGCTGGGCATATCCGGGTGATGGGCATGTCCGGGTGCTGGGCATGTCTGAGTGCTGGGTGGTGGGTGTTGGCCACTGCAGGTGCTGGGTGCTGGGGTTGCTGGGTGCTGGGCACGTCCAGGTGCTGGGTGCTGGGTGTGTGCTGCTGGATGATGGGTGCTGGGGGTGCTGAGTGTTGGGGGTGCTGGGTGCTGGGCATGTCCCGGTGCTGGGCATGTGTGGATGCTGGGTGCTGGGCACTGGGGGTGCTTGGTACTGGGCATGACCAGATGCCTGGTATGTGTGGATGCTGGGTGCTGGGCACTGGGGGTGCTTGGTACTGGGCATGACCAGATGCCTAGCATGTCCGGGTGCTGGGTGCTGGGCATGTCCAGATGCCTGGCAGTGGGGTTGCTGGGTGCTGGGCACTGGGCGTGCTTGGTTCTGGGCATGTGCAGGTGCTTGGTGCTGGTTGCTGGGCACTGGGGGTGCCGGGTGCTGGGCGCTCAGAGTACTGGCAGCTGGGCACGTCTGGGTCCTGGGCATATCAGGGTGCTGGTTGCTAGGCACTGGGGTTGCTGGGTACTGGGCATGTTCAGGTGCTGGGCACGCCCGGGTGCTGGGTGCTGGGCACTGCGGTGCTTGGTCTGGATGCTGGGTGTGCTGGGTGCTGGGCATGTCCGGGTGCTGGGCATGTCAAGGTGCTGGGTACTGGGTATGGTGGGTGCTGTGGGTGCCGGTTGCTGGGCATGTCCCGGTTCTGGGCAGTGAGGGTGCTGGGTGAGGGTTCTGGGGGTGCTGGGTGCTGGGTATGTCTGGGTGCTGGGCACAGGGGGTGCTGGGTATTTCCGGGTGCTGGAGTTGCTGGGTGCTGGAGGTGCTGGGTGCTAGAAATGTCCGGGTGCTGGGGATGTGCGGGTGCGGGTGCGGGTGCTGGGCTCTGGGGGTGGTTGGTGCTGGCATGTCCCGGTACTGGGCTTGTCCTGGTGCTGGGTGCTGCATGCTGGCCAAATGGGGTGTTGG
>JAYKAV010000763.1:31160-42059 GCA_035582835.1 Phoebastria nigripes
AAAAGGAAGCAGGAGGTACAGTGCCTAACAGCCCTTCCAGGAGGAGGAGTTTCAGGGAGAGTTTTCTGCCCACAAAGCCCCAGAGCCCCTGGGAAGAAAACTGATCATGACTAGGGCCTCTGAAGACCCTTTTCCCCCTCCTCTGTTCTTACTCAGGGTTTACATCTAAGGCTTCAACGCCCAGGTTCTGCAGCTGCTCTAAACCCTTGCACAGATCCAACACAGCCTGAACGGCATTACTCCCCCGCAGGTCACTAATTGACTGCAGGCAAGTTAGTGAGCRTGGACTGARACTCCCAGACTCYGGCAGCCCCCTTGATATGGRCCATCATTTAAACAGACCTGAAACACTGGAGGATCCCTGTGGTTTCACACTAGATACCAAACCTGGGAAATTCCTCTGACAYGACAATAACAAACAAACACATATCTCCTTGGCTGTGAGAGCTACAGCATGATCCCAGCGTCAAGCTGCCCTTCCATATTCGCATTACAGCTTCTAGTCTGTCCAGCATCTGTACGAACGTGTGCAGCATTACCTACAGAGATGACAACGTCAATGTAAGCGACAAGTCCTGTGCACAAAGATCATGCAGGAAAAAAAAGGTTACTAGGCACTGTACAAAGACTGATGCAAAAGCTGACGGCAAATATTCAACCTCTGGCTAGAAGCTACATAAGAACAAACTGCTTTGGTGAACATCCAAAAACATGCATGGCTTTTTCAAACTCTTCATTGCCCCATCTGAGAGTCAAGGGACAGATCACAAGCTCCTAAAAGCTYTTTCACAGGCACAGCCCTGAAAAAAACCAACACTGCTTCTCTACCAGTGCACAAACAGATTATGAAAAGTCTAATTTTGAAGTCTATGTGGACGGTTTCTGAAATTAGACAAGTAATTTTAATGATGATAAACCTTTTGCCTTGCATCTGGCAGCTGACAGGGATGTGGCCTCAGCAGCACAGACCAGATGCCAGAAACAGACGCAGGACTGCCCCACCTCCCCGCTGAGCCATCTCCTGTCTTTTTGGAAGCCGTTAGCTGACAGGTAAAGAGCAGAAAGTTGCATGTGAAGTGAAACACTGCGAAAAAAATTGTGAGAGAGTAACTTGTTCAGTTCAGAGGACTGGACAATGCCACGTACGAAAAACCACCCTGCGCACAGGGAAAGCTCTACAAGTCAGATGTGGTACCCAATAATGGCAAACAATGGCTCTTCACATCAGTTTTCTGTATGTTCAGGTTAGTTCAACCTGGAAAGTTTGGTGAAAGGCTGGGACAAAATAAAGGGAACCCCATCCCCCTCCAACCCCAAGGATCTCTCTCTCTCATCCCGAGAACCTGGAACTATAACCCCGTCCACTCCCCGGAAGACTGAGTTGATTGATTTAAGTGTCCCCGAGCCTGGAAACCCCCCCTCCTCCCTCCCCAAGAAGTGAGCCAGGGGATGGGCCGTGGATCTATTTGAGAAGGCTCACAGAAAATGACAAAGGGGACCTGCTGATTACCTTTCCCCTGGGCCCCTTTAAGACTCCAGWCACTTTTTTAGTAGATAGTGGAGCACAGATGTCAGCCCTGCAAGCAGATGAAGCTAATTGCAATGGCATAATTGCTGATAGGAAACAAATTTGGGTAACAGATGCCTTGGGAAACTTGAAACCGCAACCCACGGCTCGAGTTAATTGTTGGTTGCCTGGGGACGAAGCCACAACAGAGGCCATCATGATCCTAGGGACCTCACCAACAAACATTTTAGGACTTGATTTATTGAAGGGGAGAGTGTGGCTAGACTCAAAAGGAAGGGAATGGAAGTTTGGACTCCCTGTGGCTTCGATAAGACTTTTACAGTCRGCACCTGCACTTCCTCCTTCAAAGATAGTCAATGTGAAACCCTATGCCTTGCCGTTAGGAGCAAGGGAGGGAATTACTCCTGTAATAACTGAGTTATGGGAACAGGGCATAATTATCCCAACCCACTCACCTTATAACTCCCCTGTGTGGCCAGTCCGCAAACCAAACGGAAAGTGGTGATTAACAGTTGATTATCGGCACCTGAATGCCAATACAGGTCCTTTAACAGCTGCGGTGCCTAACATGGCCGAGCTGATTGCAACCATACAGGAACAAGCCCACCAGATCTTAGCCACCATTGACATGAAAGACACGGTTTTTTATGGTTCCCTTGCAGGAGGCAGACAGAGATTGCTTTGCTTTTACCTGGGAAGGGGTGCAATTTACTTTTACACGTCTTCCTCAGGGATACCGCCACTCACCGACTATCACCCGCTATGCACTGGCACAGGAGCTTGCCCGGATCACCCCTGAAAAGGGAGTTAAGGTATACCAATATATTGATGATATAYTGATTGGYGGCCCTGATACCRGYGTAGTAGGACAGACCCAAACAAAAATAATCACTCACCTAGRGAATTTAGAACTCCAGATCCTGGCAGAGAAGGTACAGCTCCCATCCTCAGAAGTAAAGTTCCTGAGTATCTGGTGGAAGGGTGGGACAGCATGTATTCCCCCCGAAACCTTGACTGCCCTTGAACAAGTGGGAATGCCTGGGAACAAGAACGAACTCCAACATGCCTTAAGCCTGTTGGTATTTTGGAGAAAACATATTCCAGACTTCTCCATCATAGCCCGACCTCTATACGATCTAACACGCAAAAGGGTCTCTTGGGATCGGCCCCCCGTCCACGAAGAAGCCTTGAAGTTGTTAATTTTTGAGGCTGGAGTATACCAGGCCTTAGGGCCCACACACTCAACAGACCCGCTCCATATTGAATGGGGTTTTGCAACTCATGGGCTATCAATACACATGTGGCAACGGGGACCTGAAGGCCCGACTTGCCCTATCGGGTTTCATTCGCAAAGCTTTAAAGATGCAGAAAAACATTATTCGATTTGGGAAAAGGGCCCCTTTGTGGTTAACCTAGCTTTACAGGAAGCTGAAAAAATCATACGGCAACAATCAATTCTCTCAAGAGGACCCTTTAAGGTCTTGAAACCAATACTAGCTGGAACCCCACCTCCTGTAGGAGTTGCGCAGCGAGAAACAGTAAGGAAATGGTATGCGCAGCTAGATCACTATTGCCACACGCGTCAGATAGAAGAGGGAGCGCCCAAAACACTCCAAATACAAGAACCGTCTGATAATCAATCAGTCCAAGAACCTCCTCCTTCTTGCATAAAACCTGCCCCTCCATTTGAACCTCATCTAAGGAACGTATGGTTCACCGACGCGTCCTCTAAAAGGGAGGGAAAGATATGGAAATAGCGAGCAGTAGCCCTACATTTTGATTCAGGGGACCAAATTGTAACAGAAGGCGAGGGAAGTGCTCARGTAGGGGAGTTGATAGCAGTTTGGAGTGTGATAGAAAGAGAGGCTGAGAACAGAGAACCGGTATGTATTTATATGGACTCATACGCTGTATTTAAAGGATGTACTGAGTGGCTTCCCTTCTGGGAACAAAATCAGTGGGAAGTTAACCAGGTACCTGTATGGCAAAGAGAAAAATGGGAGGAAATCTTAAATGTTGCTAAACAGGGGACTTTCTTGGTGAGATGGGTAGCTGCACACCAAAAGGGGAATCACCCAGCCCACATTTGGAATAATCAAGTAGACTCGCTAACCCGCTTAGCTACAATGGCAGCAGAAGCTGAAGAAGGAAAGTGGGAACACCTGTTAGAGTAGTTACATGTGAAATGTGGCCATTCAGGAGTTAAAGACCTCTTTAAAGAAGCCGGTGGCAGGGGTTGGCCTGTTACTCGGGAACTGTGTAATACGGTCATTTCTGCTTGTAGTCAGCGCCGTACTCAATTAGAAAGGCATCCCTTGAGAGAACCCCCTCTCCACTTAGGGAACGGGAAGGGGCTCTGGGAGACTTGGCAAATTGATTACGTAGAACCTTTTAAGAAGTCAGATGGGAAGCAACATGTTCTTCTCGGGGTGGAAGCGGTGTCGGGACTTACCCAGGCTGAGGCCGTCACGAGAGCAACTGGGGACAACACAGTGAAAGGGTTGAAGCTATGATTTAGTTACATACCTAAACCCCAGTCGATCCAATCAGATAACAGTAGCCACTTTACTGCCGAGGTGGTTCAGGAATGGGCAAAAGGCGAGGGAATACAATGGGTATTTCACACCCCCTACTATCCTCAAGCTAATAGGATAGTGGAAAGAACAAACGGATTGCTGAAGTGTGTCCTTAGACCCCACAATTCTGAGTGGACTGCACAACTTCCCGATGCCATAGCAAAAGTGAATAGTCGCTGGGGGGTCAATGGATGTCGCAGGCTCACTGCATTTTGTCCCAAACCCCCTTCCCTACTCTTGGGGAGAAAAGAAACAAAAGATCCGGTAAAACCACCCCACTACCCAGGGCAACCTGTTTTGGTAGACTTACCAACRGTARGGGAAGTACCCCTAACCCTGAAAACTCCGCTTAACCTCTATGCCTGGGTAGCCACCGATGCCCACGGAAGGGATCATCGAATCAATACTAGATGGACTGTACCGTCCTTTTAAACTTGTTTTGTTCCTGTTVTGTGTATCTTGCAGGTCGTCGCAGACGGTCCATATGTTTATATTGTTACCCCTAGTGATTATTTGTATTACCTGTGTCGTTCTCTTTGTTGTTTTTGTATGCTATAATAGAGCACAATGCTTTGGAAAACCCTTTTCCTCACCTTCACCATCCTTAGTGAGAGAAGAGGAAATGAGTCTCCAAACCCTGCCTGGGAATTAATTCAAGGGTTCATGCGCATCTGGAATCATACTAACCAAGGACTTTGTGTCCCAATTCCCAAGTCTTCAGAACAAGGTATTGGCTTCTCTATAGTTAATCTTAACCTCTCCAAGTTGCTGGAAAGTAAATTGTATACAGTCATTAATAATTGTACCACCAATTGCACATGGGGCAGAGTAAAAGCTCCGTTCAAGAGTCAACATAACAATGCTTTTATTTTTAATGGGGATTGGAGGGTGAATCAGGACGCATTTTATCAAATTCCTCCGGCAAATTGGACTAATCTTTGGAASRAAACAYGCTRTAGRTGGAATATAAGCGATCCATACACTCCTCCCGAATGGGCTCAGTTTAAATTGCCAATACCTCCTTGTCCTGAAGATTTGATGAACATACATAACGCGTCAGGTAAATGGTGGAACCAAACTCACTGTAGGGATCCCAACAGAGTATCATGCACCCAAATCCCCTGCTGGCCTCCACCTCCTGAAACGGAACCTTTTGAACACCCCTATACCGTTAAATCATCTCCTACATGGTGTATATTGATTCCAGATCGCCTAGGCCTAAAATATGGTAAAATTAACAGAACCAGATATGAATGGGCTTGGTCTATCAAACATGTGATGTATGGAGACTATGATCCCGATCGTCCCGTTGACGAGGAATATGTTGAAACCCCCTCCCCAAAATACTCCCAGTTAATGAATTGTACCACGATCCTAAATTGTACCACAGGTGCAGGAGATCCTACTGAAACATGGTATATCCCTGAACTCCGAACCCTTATTCGAGATATGTGTACTTGCTGGGGATACCCTTCCCGGGGTTTCCCAAATTTGGACAATAGGTGCAACGGACCCTGGAAAACGGGAAGAACTGCAATTAGGTGCGGTATTCCCGTCAGTCATAGTCCAGAACACCGAAAGGTGTGCGATTGGGACCTACAGAGTTCCTGGGTACCCAGAGACGGTAATTATCAATGCCATACAGCATGGTATCCTGCCCCACAAGGAACATTATGGGGATGTTCAGATGGAAAAATATATTCCCATCTTAATGTGACAAAACACGCTGGATTACGGTGTGGAATAGGAATTCCTGTGATGTGTCCTTCTAGGGTGTTCTATTTCTCAATGCCTCATCAAAACAGAAAGCGCCGAGAAAGTGATGGGCCTCAGGCACGACCCGAATGGGCGGTGCATGGAGTCCAAGTACCTGATTATTATACCTGGGGCATGAAAACATCTTTAATGTTAGAAAATRTATTTACCSCATATGTAACCCTTAAAAGACACCAGTTGGTCTTAGAAACCTGACCTGGCAAATACACATCTTAAGCAATTGGACCCATTATGCTTTTGGGGAAATGAATTTGCAGATTCAACAGGCGTCGAAAACGACTTTACAAAACAGACTAGCTTTAGATATGTTATTGTTAAAAGAGCAGGGGGTATGTGGAATGTTAAATCTCACCGATGGAGAACGCTGCCTCACCATACACAACGCAACCACCACCATAGAAGAAGCACAAAAGAAGATGAAAGAGGTGTTGGAGCAAACCAGAGAGCTTTTCCAGGCGATGCAGCCGAAGGACTGATTTAGTGGCTGGGGCCCTGGATCTTGGTTCATCTCTCTCCTGAATTCACTGGGACTTAAAGGTTGGGGAAATTGGCTTTTAAGTATTGCTATGMTGTTGGGCTGTGGGTTCTTGTTTTTGATGATCGGCCTTGCTATTGTAAAATGTATAATTTCACAACTTTTATCTTCTCTATCCTTTTCTCTATCCTCTATCCGTTATGTGAGAATCACCACCCTGGATGAAGATTATATAGACAATGTTTGAGCCACGGGGTGGTGTGAGGGAGTGAAAGAGTTAATGTGAAGTTGATGTCTCAAACATTGTAGCAAAGCAAGTTCTGTATAGCAACGATTAATATAAGTGAGAAGTCGATTAACACAAGTGAGAAGTCGATTAGCACAAGTGAGAAGTCGATTAGCACAAGTGAGAAGTCGATTAACACAAGTGAGAAGTCGATTAGCACAGGACCCGGAGGGCGTGCCAGAGGATGTGCAATTCCGAGTCCTGCCAAGTAACCATGACTCACCTTATCTGGCAAAAGGTCATACGGAGTTTATCTGAGGAAGGGCCTCACGACCACTGCCCCTCCACAGCGGCGCCTGCGCAAAAAACCAAAAGCTACGTGACTGACATAATCGGGGAGGGTAGAAACAAGACTATAAAAGGACACCAACCCAAGGAGCCAGCGCACACCCATCACCGGAGGACTGCCACATTCGTCATCGTCATCACAGGATCCAAGGGTAGTGATATCTCTCTATCTCCTTTCTCTCTCTCTCTCCCCCCCTCCTTTTTCTTTTCCTCTCTTTCCTCTTCTTCTTCTCCTAAATGTTTCAATAGAACCCACGTTGCCTACCGCTATGCTTTCCAAATTCGGGTTGTTTATTTTTATGCTTTCCAAGTTCGGGTTGTTTATTGTTACGCTTTCCAAGTTCAGGTTGCTTCTACCTCAAACAAAACGTTTAATCAATCGTTTGGTGTCGTTTCACCTTAATTTAGCCTGAGGGAATTTCGAAATCTCTATGACCCACCCCCCCTGGTTTGCCCGGTCTGGGTCGTAACACATGCTGAGTAAGTGTGGAGAGTCAGGTGAACTTTGATGCACACACTGCTACCACAGGGCTGGTTTTTTAACCTGTTTATATTTATCCGTCGCTTTGAAGCTGCCCAAGGGTCAGCATGCCCTTGCGACTGGAGGTTCTTGCTCTGTGCAGGTACTAAGGAAGACAGTTCTGGTGATAGATTATTTCAAATGGCTAAAGCACAGCAGAACGAACGTACTGTTTACGACCTGCTGAGAATCATCCCCCAGGCATATCAGGAACAAGGGCAAAGCTTGTATATTTAAGACGCATTTGAGTTACATCACCATTAAAACACTCCACTACCAGACATTTCTCTAGACTGAAGGCTGACAGCAGTGCACAAGGACAGTCCTTTCTGGACACCTCACTCCTGGGTAGAAATCCTAGAGACTTCCTTTAAGGACAGAAATCCAAAGAGCTACAAAAAGCTTTTTAAATTAAGCACAGCAAATAAAAAGAAAACAAACAAACAAGAAATGACAGGTAAACCCCTGAGGCACTAATGAGGAACAAAAGGTCTCCCATTAAGTCCACTACCCCTCACAAAATGGGCAAGTGGCTTAACGAGATTCCTGMAAAGAAACCGTGGATAGAAGATAACCTTGATAACTGCAGCACAAGCGACCAACATGGAAACGGCAGTGCTGACTCTTCTCCTGCTCCTCCTACGAGCTCTTCACCGGTTACGTGAAGAGGCAAAACCAAGGATGACTGAACAGATCTGAGAAGAAGTTGGCCCCCAAAAATTCAAAATGATCAAGAAGTCTATTTGAAATACGGATTTACATCCACTGTCGTGGATGATGAACCTCACCCTAAGCACATGTCGTGCCTTGAGATAGGAGCTAAGGACAGTATGAACTCAGCACCATGAGCAGACGTTCAAGCCCAAAGCATCCAGAACACACAGACAAACCTCTACCATTTTTTTCAGCAGTTTCAAGTCACGCAATACTCAACCCAGGGCTTCACAAAAAGCCACTAAACTTAATTGTAGACCAGAAATGATGGTTACAAGACAGAAAATGCAAAACAAACCACCAGAACAGCAAAAAAAAAAAMCCCTAGAAGACACATCATACACAAACCAGAGCCCCCGATCCAAACCCTAAAAAGAAAACAACCTAGAACAGGACTCTCCAAAAAACATCCAGAATATAAGCTAAGGCAAAAAAACCCCAAACAACTCAGGGAAGCCACGACCAAAAAGCCCAGAACCCGTCCCTAAAAATAACACATCTTAATCCTATCCCACTTTTACACTCTGGCATCCCGTAACCCTACCACCCCATAACCCTAGCACACTGTACRCCTAGAACCCCATAATCCTAGCATCCAGTAACACTAGCTCTCCCTAACACTAGTATAGGATAACCCTCGAAAACTGTTACCCTAGCACTGCATAACCCTAGAACCCCATAGCCCTAGCACCCTGTAACCCTAGCACCCCATAACCCTAGGACATTGTAGCCCTAAGATATCAAAACATGGAACACAAACTCCCTGGAAGTCTCTGCCAAGACCTTCAGGTGGCCCCAGATCTCAGACATCACAACTCTGAAGTGGGACAGAGCCACCAGGACATCACCAGCATCCATCTTCACATCATCCATCACACCCTGAAAAAGTGCCTGGGTTAAACACTCTCAGGGAGAAAGGCTGAGGCACCCGGAGACTTTGAACCRGCCAGCCATGACCATGGGGCTTCAGCTCATCATTTCTGTGTCAGAGCCACCAGGCAGATGACCCCATCCTCCTTGCAAGACCCCTCGGGGCAGCCGTAYCCAGAGCCCGGTGGCTGGATACGGCCTTTGCTCTATGGGGAGGCRCTTCCTGGGAGCAGGATCTCTCACGGGGGCACTGGGAAACCCTTGTCAGGCCTGGATGCCTGAGAAACACCTCTGCGCTGCTCCACGTCTCACCAAAACCAGGGGCGGAGGAAGGCTGCTTTGCTGGCCTCCAAGAGAACCAGCTCACCTGGGCTGCTCTGAGGCCACCGGATGCCTTTGCTATCAGGCGGGTCTCAGCGCTGCTCTGCCATCGGCTGTCGCCTCCCTGCAGGACGCTCTCCAGCACATGGTACGTCTCCACCGGGTCTCCCTGGGGACAAAGATCAAGAAGGAGCAATTTGGTTTGCTTTGCCCCCATTCCCAGGGTGCCGCAAGAGAGACCTGCCACCCCCAAATCAGCTGTAGGACGTGGACACCATGCACCAGCTGCAGACGTGGCTCAGGAGGGCTGCGGGGAGCGGGCTGTGGTGACCTGGTGCTGGCAGAGAGCAGAGCTGGAGACAATGGGGGGAAGCCCAGGGCAGCCGGTGGTGGGGCCTGGCAGGGTGCAGTGCATGCAGAAATGCTTGGCTCCTTCAGCCTCAGCCTTGGGGCTGCAGCACGGGGCCAGCACCAGCTGGGGCTTCACTGGGAAAAACCAGGCAGGGGTACCCAGCCCCAGAGGGATCTGATCACCTGTCCCTCTGCCCATCGCTGCCACGGGATCCAGAAAGCAGCGCCACCGGCCCTGGCGGGGTCCTGGGCCATCTCTCGTGGACGAGTCTTTAACCAGCAGGCCTAAAACGAGGAAAAATTGCCCAGAATTAAGCTGTGCTCAAGTTTTTGCTGACAGCACGTTTTTTGAGCTGACTGGTGGTGCCGCTCCTGGGGAGAGCTCAAGAAACAGGGMGGCTGCCTGTACCTCCAGGCAGGYGGTGGAGCGTGCGCAGCAGGAGTGAGGGGTGGTTTGTGCAGCTGTTGGACGGGTTCGGGCTTTACATGTGTCCAATCTGGTATGCACGGTTMATTTTTCCTCACAGGTCGTATTAAGAGCTTAAATAGTATTTGTCTAAAAAAGCAAAACCCACCAACAAACAAAAAAACAGCTGGGCGATTCCACCCCCGCCCCCCACTCCCCACGTTTTTTTTTTCCTGGTCCTGGCCACCCTGCAAGGCGACGTTCATCACCAACATTAGGGTGCAGGATTGGGCCCAGGGCAGGGCTTTTGCAGGCAGCACACATTTTGAGGCTCCCGGTAATGCAGTTCCTGGGGAGTGCTCAAGAAATGGGAGCAATTGCCCATTCCTGGCATTTCTAGTCTTTCTCTGTCCCTCTCTGTCAGGCTCTGGGACCCTATTTTTCAATTGTTCCCTTTCTGCCCTGTAGCCTTCTCCTCTTTTTTCTTCCCCTCTCTTCCTCTCTCTGGCTCCTTCTCCCCATTTTTTTAAATTCCTCCCTCCCTGCCCCCGGCCCTTTTTGCTCTTCCTACGTCTCCATCCTGGAGGCCATCGCTCTTCTCTCCTCCCCTGTCGCCTTGGCCCGAACACATCCCTCCCTCTGCTCCTCAGCCTCTCCGGACTGCTTCCCGCCCTGCTCTCGCGCTCTGTCCTGCTCTCCCTCCCTGCCTCTCCCTCGCCCTCTCCGCCCTTCCCTTCTCCCCTCACCCTTTCCCCTCTGCCCTGCTCCCTCTCCCAGCTCTCCGTCAC
>JAYKAV010000764.1:0-33062 GCA_035582835.1 Phoebastria nigripes
CGAGATCGAGGGGTGGACTTGACCGTGGACACTATTGCCCAGGTTATCCATGAATGTGAAACATGCGCTGCCATCAAGCAAGCCAAGCGAGTAAAGCCTCTTTGGTATGGAGGACGATGGCTAAAATAGAAATATGGGGAGGCCTGGCAGATTGATTGTATCACACTCCCACAAACCCACCAAGGCAAGCGCTATGTGCTCACCAAGGTGGAGGCAACCACCGGATGGCTGGAAACATATCCCGTGCCCCATGTCACTGCCCGGAACACTATCCTGGGCCTTGAAAAGCAAGTGCTATGGCAACATGGCACCCCAGAAAGAATTGAGTCAGACAACGGGACCCATTTCCGMAACACCCTCATAGACACCTGGGCCAAGGAGCATGGCATTGAGTGGGTGTATCACATCCCCTATCATGCACCAGCCTCCGGGAAAATTGAACGATACAATGGACTGCTGAAAACTACGCTGAAAGCAATGGGTGGTGGGACATTCAAGCATTGGGATACACATTTAGCAAAGGCCGCCTGGTTAGTCAACAGTAGGGGATCTGTCACCCGAGCTGGTCCTGCGCAGTCAAAACCCTTACATACTGTAGATGGGGATAGAGTCCCTGTAGTGCACATTAAAAATATGCTGGGGAAGACAGTCTGGGTTAGTCCTGCCTCAGGCAAGGGAAAACCCATTCGTGGGATTGCTTTTGCTCAAGGACCTGGGTGCGCTTGGTGGGTAATGCGAAAGGATGGGGAAGTCCGATGTGTACCTCAGGGGGATTTAATTTTGGGTGAAAATAGCCAATGAACTGAATTGTATGATGTTAATTRCTATATAATGCTGTATGTCATATCAAAGGTGTTGCAGTAAGAATGACCCAGATTAATGAAGAAGGAACTCTGATGAAACCGAGCAAAGTGCATCGATGAGAAAACCAGACGAGCGCAGCGATAATGGAACCAGAATTGGCTTCAGCATGCAACAATCCAACACCACCCACCATCTCTCCTGCCCTGAAAGGCTGCTATGACAGATGGAGCCCGAAAGTCATGGACTAAATGAACTCGATGGACATTTTAGAGGGATGGCCCATAGACTAAGGGAATGACATCTGTGTATATCTCGAAGGGCAGGAAAAATGGTGATGATTCATTGGAATATATTGGAAAATGTGAGACCTGGGCATGACGTAGATGGTATAGAATAAGGGGTGGATATTGTCCTGGTTCCGGCTGGGACAGAGTTAACTTTCTTCCCAGTAGCTGGGGAGGGTGTGCTGTGTTTTGGGTTTGGTATAATAGGAGCGTTGATGGCCCATTGATGTTTTGTGTGTTGCTGGGTGGTGCTTGCACCAGACACTTTTYGGCCTCCCATGCCCTGCCAGGTGCATGGGAAGCTGGCGGGGGGAGCACAGCCAGGGCGGTTGACCCAGCTGGCCRATGGGGTATTCCATACCATGTGACGTCATGCTCAGTATAAAAACTAAGGGTGGGGGGAGGCTCTGGGTCCCAGGCATGGGCTCTTGTGGGTTCGGCGGGTGGTGAGCAATTGCATTGTGCATCGCCTGCTTTGTATATTGTTGTTGTTATCATTGTTACTATTACTGTTCTACTTTGTTTTATTTCAATTATTAAACTGTTTTTATCTCAACCCGCGAGTTTTCCTACTCGTGCCCTCCCTTTTCTCTCCCCCATCTTACCGGAGGGCGGGGGTGAGCGAGTGGCTGCGTGGTGTTTAGGTGCTGCCAGGGTTAAACCACGACAGTTTACTAAATCTTGCTCAGCTTATGAGGCATGGCAACATCACACATCTTTGCCACCAGCTGTTAGTAATAGAGAAGAGAGAGCTTAGAATTGTAGTAAGTTTGCCATCAGCTGAACTATTTCTTAATGTGAATGTTGCTGAAAATTCAACAAAGTTCCATTGTAAATATGGGAAGCATCCATTGTTGTGGTTGCAAGTTTACATCAGTGAAATTATAAATCATTGTAAATATGTGCAATATATAAGTAAGTATGTAAACAATTAACATTTATGCGAAAATGGAATCAGTATTCAGCAGCATTTCTTTGGAAAGAGGAAGAGATTCAAACATATTGCTATTGAAGAGGTCATACTACTGTTCTCTAGTAGTGATAAATATCCTTTTTTTCCCTCTCTTCTAATTCAAATTTTGAAGAGTGATCAGTAGTGACCCTATATGATGGCTAAATGGTGTGTCTAATTCTCATTTTAAATGGGGTGGAGAGCAGTTATTGGTATCACACCAGATACATGGAATCCAAGAAAATTCTTTCTTTTGCACTTCCGCCCCTTTCCATGAGATGTTATGCATAGATCACATGTAATGGAGAACCAAGGGTCAATAGTTTGCATGTGAATAACTTTCTGATTTCTAAATCAAATCTTCTCAGGGAGACCAATTATTACATTATTTGTTTAGATTTATTTCAGTATCAAATAGATGCTTTTCGAAGTGCCTTTATAATCACTACATTGCCAAGATAAAACACTGGAGCCTTTCCCAAAAGAACTAGATGGAATGAGAATAAACTCCTCAGAGTTCCAGATTTCCTGACCGTAGTGCTTATGTTTGAGTGACCAACTTATTTCCGCCTCCCTCAAAGCCAAAGGGAAGAATGAATTATGAAAGAGATGTTGCACTAGGAGCTAGCTCTCTTAAACTGAGCATACGCTGTAAGATAGTAACTTGGACACTGGTAACACCGCTGGCAGCACAGCATTCATCTGTCATCCTGGGTAGAAACAGATTTGGAACTCTGTGTCGGTGGGTTCTGATAGCTGGTTGTACCTCAGCTAGAAAGTTCAAAGCGAGGGTGGTTTATGTCTGAGGGGTCTGCAGTCACGCTGTTTGGACAGCGCTGTAGGCATACTCCAAAGGAGATCTAGCTTGGCAGGCAGCAGTGCAGTGTCTCAAACACACAGATAACTGGAACACCATAGTTGTGTTTGGGTTTTGTGTCAGCGAACTTACCGCTGGCTCTGTCTCAAACTGAAGCTGGAGCAGCATCAGAACTGCGTTGTCACAGAGCTGGGTGAGACATACCTGAATGTAACCTTGTCTCTTCTGAGCTTCTCATGCGTATCTCCACAATTTCTCAGTTCCAAAGTTGTCTCAGTGGCTCACAAAACTGCTGAAATTATTTGTCAGGAGTTAAGAACCCCAAATTTGTGCGACAGAAATGAAGGAAAGAATACCACATCAACATTCTTTAGTCTGAATTGTGACTTCTGGTGATGCCCGGTTTGGATTTTTACTACACTGTGTCTCATGTTGGATTAATAACAGCTTGAAAGGTCACTTGAACAGACTAAGCGGCCAATGGGTCTCTGTGGTAGTCTGAAAGGCAAAAAATCACCTTACTTTACACATTGTGTCCTCTGTACACAGAAGAAACATCACTGACACAGTTACACTCTACTTACTTTAAGTGAAAATGTAAATCAGGAAGGTTAAATGTGTTTCAGGTTTCTGCTTCAGCCAAAAGAATCTGCCTGGACATGGCATCTAGCACCAACCCAATATTTCTTTTGGAAAGATGTGCCCAGCTTTATATGACATCTCCCTTACTGGGATACCGTGTATTTCAGATTCGTATGATGACTCAATATGTTTATATTTCAGTGGTTAAAATAGGGGTAAATCAGAGTATTTTATTTCACGGATGGGAAAGGAGGTCTGGTCATCAAAATGAACTTCGCATGAATTATGTCAGCAATTTGTAATTTGTCTGAGGATATGGAATTTCTTGGGAGAAGTTACAGGATTACCATGAACTTGAACTATCAGGAAAACTAGTGCATTTCATTGTGCAAATAACAATTCATGTGATAATAACATGCTTCTCATGTTTGCTGCCTTGCTGTACGAAAAGGGGTTTTTTTTGCTGCCTTGCTGTATGAAAAGGTTTTTTTTTTTTGCTGCCTTGCTGTATGAAAAGGTTTTTTTCCCCCTAAATTGCACTATTTCCTTTCAGAATAACTATGGCACTTTTGTTCTTAAATTGGTGTACACTGGAATTTGAGTATTACTTGTATTTGCAGACAAAAGCTGCTTAGTATCCAATTTCTTATGCTGCCTTAATATTCATTCTTCAGTTGGTCCATTTCAGTTTGGCTCTCTGATTCATGTAACACTGAAAATGAAAGATTATGCAAAACCTTGTTTCCAATGACTTTTTGCCTGTTCCTGTATTTAGCGTGTGACTTTGCCTGTACATTTGGAGGATTTCTACATACATTTGGAACTTTCTACTTGTTACGATGACTATTAAAGCATGGTGTTATATTTTTTGGATGATAAAGTAGTCAAATGAAGTGCATTGCTCGCTCCCAAATTTTCATGTGAACAGGACAGAACTGATAAAAAATGTAGAACATTTGCAGCTTCTGTTATTCACTCCCAGGCATTTGAATATTGTTGAGTCGGTCAAAAGAGGTTGTAAGAATGAGTATGTTTAAATTTCTTTATATATGCTGTTGTGTGTTTAAACATTGACACTTCACATGTTCAGTTTTTGCTCTGTAGCCGTGAGAACTGGGAACCATCTTCCCTTACAGGGAAAGGAAAGCTGTAATGGCTGGTATGGTCATGTGAATCCAGTATCTAGAGCTTTAAGAGCAGCATCATGAGAGTTGATAAAATCACAGGAGCTGACAACAGAGCACTGCTTCAACATTAGAAAAGGAACAATATCAAGGATATGGAAAGAACTGCAGATAGTTTTCATAATCTAACATATATTCCATCCATGAACTATTGCTTGGCTGGGTAGCAGATTCCTCAACGGCATTATGAGGACTTCTGCAAGGCCACCTGTTTACTGCCCCCTAATGACAGTCTTTCTGCATTTCATGGTAGTACTTCTTTCCACTTCTTTCCAGCATAAACACTACATAATACTTTGGTGTATGGCTTGCTCAAGATATTTTGATGCTTCTGATCCAACAGTTGTCTTCTACATTTCTTTGTAGAGACCCATCATGCATAGAAGATACTGACAGTAGGCTGTTAGCCCTAATGATATTTCTTTATTGGGAGAACATCTGTTTGTGGTGACCACAGCAGGAGATATTTTTGTCAAGTGCTTATACCATGATTCAGGCTGTTTTATAGACTAGTAACTTAGATGCTTTTTGTGTCTAAAAGGAAAATTGCATGCTACCATAGGCTTCTCACCCATAAATCTTAATGTAATCTGTCATTTCTGTGCTTTAATATGACAGGCATGTTATTGAAATGACACCCGTGAGATCAAATTCTCCCCACATCTTGCAGAAGATAAGCTGTGAATTTTGGTCCAATGAATTTTTAGTCTTTCTGTAGTCAGATGGGACTGTATTTTTTTTCCATCTTACTTTTTCCTGCCTCTGTGGTTTCAGAAAATCAACTGTGAGCACTCTGATCCAGCAGTCCTAGATAAGCCTAGGATTTTTTAAAAATCTGCGCTGAAATTAGCTCAGAGTCACTTCATGGTGTATTTCGTTTGTTGCAGTCATTACTGAAAGAATGGCACTCAGGTAAGCAGTGGTTAATGGCATTTCATTAAGGACAGAATTTTTTAGCTGTCAGAAGAAATTATCTGATGTTTTTAAGCATCCTGTATTCTGACTATATTCTTGTTTAATACAAAACCTGACTGTATTAAAAGCAAATGACTTGTTGCCTTAAAAAACAAACGCTGACATTTCCTAACTACGGTGCACACGGTATTTAATTCAAAAGTCATTCTTGAATGGAGTTTTCTAACAACAGTGGTAGGAAGGGAACTTGCACTAGTATTCTTAAAGTATTGAGAATATGTTTTGGTCCAGTGCTGTGCTAAATCTATTTTATGCCAAAATCTCCAGCCTTTAGGGTTGGTTTCTTTCAGTCTACCCTCAAGGATTCTGCTTCTAAGTCTTCTTGCCCTTCCCTTGGAAAGGGAGATAAATGTGTATCTACAAGGTACCTCAGTCTTACAGACTTAGAGAATGATTCAGAAAAACTATTGACTACAGAGTGAGTTGAGGGAGAYTGGTTTCTCATCTTGGCCGCTAACCTGGAAGCTTGAAATGAGCCAAGTGAATAAGCATGTAGACCCCTGTTTCCTTCTACAGGCCCATTTTTCTCTGAAGATTCCATTATTTATGCCTTTAGTCTATTTTTTATGCCTCTATTCCATTGTTTATTAGAATTGAGAGGACAGAGCATGTCTGAAGTTTGTGCAGATACCATTGGCATACTAGAGCACTTAAAACTGGCGCATATATTCTTTATGTATTGCAATATCTGGTGGCAAGAGGAAAAGAAACAATATCAGGGAATACATGAAGAGTAGGTATAATGCATTTATGTTTTTATATAGGACACTTTATTAAATTCTCATTGATGATATAGGAACCATTAGCACTATCTCTAGTTTTATTTCACATTCACCACAGAAATTGATGGAAAAAACTCATGTAGGTGTTCAAGTGGTGGAAAACTCACAAAATTGGAAAACTGGAAAAATTAAGTTTATACTTGCTGAGTCACCGATGATGATTTTAAATAGGTTTAGTGTTTTTCATGAGGTCTTTTCCTGTAGAAGGGAAAAATACAACATGCTGTTTAGTTGCCTATAAATATTTACTTTGCTATTATACAAAACTAGCAATTTGTGGTGTTCAGAGAAGCATGTCTTTCACAATCCAACATTCTTTTCCTGAGCAGTCACTGAAAGCAAATTTGGATACAACAGTCCCTTTTAAAATCTGTGGTAGTAAGTTGTCAATGCAAAGATTGAGGTTAATTGTTGCTTTCAGGAGTTGACAAGAAAGAAAATGTTTGAGGTTCTCCTTTAGTATGAACATTTGCCTAAAGTAGCTAGTATCCACAATGCCAACAGACTTTAGAAAAAATTTCTCACAGAAACAGAGGAACATAAGAAGCTCACAGTTTTCATTGGCACACATTTAATGTTTCTCCTAGGTTAACTCTGAGGCATCTGTACAACTGTGGTGGTAACTCTGCTCTCAGTTATACACTTGTGCTTGGGATGATTAAAATCTCATGTACGTCCAAAATATTCAATATCACCTCCTCCTCACAAGAAGAGTCAAAAACATTGATGATGAATACTATTTCTGTGTGTTTTCTCAATTCTTTGAGAATACAATTTTGTTGTTTATTGATAACATAAGTTTTTTACTCCTAAGACAAAGTCTGTGGAGTTATGGGTCAGAATTTGCCTTGTGTTACACTGGGTAAGTTGGGCACTTTTGCCTGGGATTTGCAAGAAGTGCATCTTGATTGGGAGTCATTCCTTTAGGAAAATGAGCTGGATCTTACGTTTGTTTGTCTTGAAGAAACTAAGAGTCAGCTCCCAAGTGCCCTAATCACTGGGCTGTGTACTAATGGTCCTGCTCCCTATTATCTGGCCCAGCAGAACTGTGTTCTTTTTTACAGAATATCGTGGCTTCAAGGGATAGTGTGCTCTGATTCAGGAGAAGTCTATGTTCAGGTGGTTGTGATACTCTACTGAGTTGTAGATCTAATTTTTAACTGTTTCAGATTGAAGAGGTAATTGAACTCAACAGTCCCATTTCCTGCAGGAGAGCTGTAACCACTGCATTGCTAGAAAGGGCAATTTTATGCCATTTTTTCTTTTTTTTTTTTTGGCTGTGCTTTCTAAAGTAGTTATGGCAGCTGTGTTTTGGGAGATCTGTATTCATAACAGAGCTGTGTTATTCCTCTGTTACCTGTGCTCAGACCTCCCAAGGGAGCCTAATACAGGCTGTGCAAAGGTTATGGAATTCAGGGAAGCCTGCCATGAGTAGCTGCTAAGCTGCTATATTCCAGCATGGCCAGAAGCAAAACTTCAGGCAGACTTTGAAGACTTTAATATAAAGATGTAGGCAAGTGTGGACTGCAGGAAGTTACATAGTCAAGCAGGGATTGTCTAAATGTCACTTGGATTTAGGTTCCTAAGTCACCTAAATCCTTATCTTTATCTGTGCTTGGATATTTGAGGTGTTACTTGCAGGTAAGGGCAGTTAATTTAGCTGAGATATCCCGAAATCTTGGATTGCAGCATTTGCAACTTCTGAACAAGCTGTTGATTAAGAAAAACACTTCTGACAACCAATTAACTCTCTCCRACATTCTTTATATTTCTCTTGTTGTGGGAAATGGTGATGATCAGATTACACACCTTGTCGACTAACACAGGCTGTACATTTTCAATAGACAGAGCTACCACTCTTATTATTCTCACTCTGAGCTGGCTGTTTCAGATGTTTAGATAACTCCACCATCTTTATGTTGACCATCAACTTACATCCTGCTTGCTAGATAAGCCCAGTAGTAGGATGGTGTTGAGACTGAATCACTGGAATAGGAAGAAGGTTATCAAGTGAGATACTGCTAGCACCTCACACCACACTGGTACTGTATGCATTTTCAGTGTTACCTGGTCTTTGAACAGTAGAAGTAGCAAAAAAGTCATATGGGACACTGCACTGGGTGGATCTCAAGGATGTCAGACAACATGTGATGCTTAGCAGTATCAGAAAAGGTACATAACTGCACAAATGCAGTTTTCTTAATTTCTGCTGTCTGTACAGTGTCTGCAGTGTCTAGTAACCAGGGGTATCAGGAATAGAAATAGATGATAATTCTAATATTATCAGCAGGGAAAGTTTCCTTGTCTTTGTGCCATGCTGGAACAAGAGACATTGCAGAATGATGGAAAATTATGCTGTAAATACCACTTATGCCTACAGTCTTCTCAGTCAAGGCAGTAAAATGGGCAGTGAAGTTGGGGGGGGTATAAATCTAGTCTCTGTGCAGCAATTCCTTAAGAAATAGTTTAACTTCCACTTGTGCCAGTCAGTCTGGTAACCTGTTCTTCACAGAAAGGCACTTACAGCAGAGCCAGCCAAAGGGATAACYCACAGAGACTGGCATTTACAAGACTAATAATATATATGTTGTAGACCTCAGTCTCTTGAGGTTCTTTGCAGACAGGCTGTCAGGGTAATGGCTGCATTTACACTCTCGTGTCCTGTCACGACCAACTTCAACGTGATTGATCTTCCTGACAAAGAAGATAAACTATTAGTCATCCTTTGGGAAGACATTGTCTGGAATTAATAAACCTGTCATCCAATTTCACCTTATCATAGGGAAAACTGTAATTATTTTTATAATATATAAATATATAAAGATGTATTAACTTCATAACAACAGTTTCAATCTTGCTATTAAATATTCATTTGCAATTTTGTTTTTGTTTCTGTTTAAAAACTATGACATTTTGCAAGTATATGAGATCATTGTCGTAATGGAGTTATGTTTATGTTTAGGCTTTTGTGAAGGTTTGAATTTTTGTACTTTGTGCAGCTCAATTGAATTCAGAAAATCATTTTTCTCTCTTCTTCTATATTCCATTTATAGAATAGAAAATATTAGTTGCAAACTCTACAGAATACTGTGATAAGTTATAATTTTGTAAAGTACTTAAAAAATGAGACAGCATTATTGTGCATAATAAGTGGAACAGTCCTTATCACTTCTATTGTCACTTAAAACAAACATTAKAATAGTTGCTTGATTCCCTAATAAGAGAAACTTAAGAACATGGAGCTCTAGTAATGGAGCTTAGTGAATAATTAGTAATGGATTATTTTTAATTATAAAATAAGCTGTATTTAGCTTTATTGCTTAAATTTATGATGTATTTTACATTTTTTCAAATGAAATGCCTATCCAAATTCTAGTTCATCAGATATGTTTAGAAATTTCAATGAAGCTGTAAGTCTGTGGGTATTGGGTGAACTAAACTAAATTATATGGATTACACTAGGCTGTCCACCAAAAAGAAAGTTTACATACAACTTTTCATTAAGAATCTAAAAGCCATTTATAGCATATATTTAAATCATATAGCTGTTCTGTGTAATGGGGAAGACTGCTATTGAAAACATAGGAGTTACTAATTGACACCAGAATGATAAAACTGTGCTCTCTTGTTTTTCAGGTCTTAGGAACAGATGAGGATAATATGGGGAATGGTTGCTCTCAGAAACTGGCTTCTGCCAAGTTCCTTCGACTTTTGCTCCTAATACTGATTCCATGCATCTGTGCCCTTATCCTTCTGCTGGTGATCCTGCTTACCTTTGTAGGTGAGTACTAATGGAGTAAATTGACACATTTTTAATTAAGGAGACTAAAACTGAGACTGCATTCTCAAGTGCTAATGTAATTGTGGACATTAAAGATATATCTTAGCACATCTACCTGAAAAACTAATCTACCTAGTGACTTAATAATGTTTGTTGCAGAGAAATAAATATGCTATTTAGATTTATATATTTAAAACATATTCAAGGTATCAAAGAAGAAACCTTTTCTGAATTTCTCAAAGTAGATTTTTAAGGAGCACGCTACCTTGAGCATGTAGAATGTAGATGGTTTTCAGCAGTCATTTTACAAGTACAAAAAAATATTTATGTTAAACTTTAGATCACTGTCAGTGGAATGGAATATTTATCCCTTTATGTCACACATTGGTGTGCAAATCTGATTTTTGTTTTCAGGTGAAAGTTAGTTTATGAATAGCCACAAATCTTTCTGAACAGCCTACAAAATATTACTGTTTAACTAAGGAAAAATACGTTCATTTCTTCTAAATATGAAATATGTATCAATGCAGAACCCCAGGTATGTTTAGTGGAAACTTGTTCCAGGAATATTAGATTTCATAATGGTTTAGTCTGTTAATTAACTCTGTGTCTGTTGCAGAATCAAAAGGTAATAATTTATTAGCAAAATTTTTTTAAAAAGCCTTCCCTTTGTTACCTTTAGAGAAGCTGACATATCATTATATTGCTTCAACTACAACATGAGAAAGACAGTAATGCTAGGTTAAAGCATTACTTTTTCAGGAGAAAAAAAAAGTAAAAAATCATCTGCTTTCAGTGCTGAGGGTTTCTGGGATTTTTACTTCTTTTTTTTTTTTTGTTAATGAGAATATTTTCTAGTTGAGCTTCCTTAAGTACTTCAGAAGCACATCTCTAACAAGTGGGGTAATGTGTGAGGTATATAGATATAAATCTATCTTCCTATTTTAAACCCCCAACTTCAATACACATCATACAATCAAACAGTTAGCAAGCACAGGAAGAAACTAAACATGCCTCAATAGCACCTTCAGCACTGTCAAAATCAAGACAACTTAAATCTATTTTCTCAATTCAGTCTGTAAAGGATTTGCAACGAGATGTCGTAGGCCTGTTCTTTTCATTTAGCTTAAGTTAGGAAAGTAAAAAAAACAAAGCTAGTGAATGTTATGATTGACAAGTAATAATAAGTAAAATAACAAGTAAAGATATATCTTGGGATGTATCTTTAAACTAAGAACACTCTGAAGTGGATTAAGATCACATAAGTCTGGCAATTAGGAAATATGATGCCATTCAATTTTACTTTCCTTATGTTTAGCATTCCATTTGTATCCTTCATATCCTCTGCCCTAGATTTTCATTTTTTGGTGAGAAAGCAGATAAAAAAGCAGGTGTATTTACATCAGCTCTACTCAATCTCCTCCTCTGAGGCATGTATCAACATAACACTCATTAAAATGTATGAAATCCTCTGGGGAAATGGGACCTGTTCCGATCCTACTTACGTAGCAAAAATCAGGACTATCTCCTCTTAAGTCAATGTAATTACTGTAGGGTGAAGAATAAGGCTTGGTGTTGTTACCCAGGTCTAAAACTGGCAAAGCTCCCTTCAGCATCTTTTGAATTAGCATGATTGTAATTTAGTATTCTTTCTCAGTTAGCAGCTTTCATTTTATGTGCATTGATAGCCTAGAAACAAATATATCTGATGACTGGAATTAAATGAACAAATTCTGTGGGCATCTTTGAAGTGTGTGTAATATAATATAGTCTGTTCTATTTATTGAGAACACACTGTATCCAGAATAGTAGTTCATATTCATTGCAGATCAATAATAACTGAATTCTGTTACAGTCTAATATTGGTATGATGACTTACAATGTAAGAAATGAGTTGATAGTCCTGACTGGCTAACACAAATTATTCGATATATAGGAAATTCTGTTCTTATTTTTTCACGAAATGAAGGAGTTAGATTTTGTGGTTGTCATTCTAGTATCTTTCACTGGTGCTTAAAACATAAATAGAGCACTCTAGTATATCGTTTAGAACCTTATGAACTTTTTTGATTTGACTTTGGTAACGAACTCATCAGAAAATTAGGCCTTTTATATTTTGCAAGAAAGTATTTTGTTTCCTGTGGTAAATTTGTAGTTAATTATTCTTTTCCTTTTGTAATATCTTTTAATTAAATGAGGCATATACACATGAAAAAGTGTGCATGCACCTCAGAACTTTCCTGTTTACTTTCCTTACATCTGTTTTGTTGCCTTCATATCATTGCAAGCTCTGATGTTGAAGAAACTGAAAAGTTGGTATGGGTGGAAGGAGACTGGTAGAGCAGTACAGTTATGTTGTAGTAATAGAGAATATCCTACTTGAGGTGTGTCATGGGGGCTTGTTTTCAGAATATGTCATTAATCAACCTTTCAAAAATTATTTACCATCAAAGTATTCAAGATGCAAAGCCCTTGAAAAAGTTATTTTATTAGAACTGTGTACAAAGAAAGGACAAAGCAAATTATCAGTAGAGATGATACACATTATTTTGAGACTTTATTACAAGAGACTTTTATGGTCCATAGAAGAAAATATCAAGCTGAGTTGTTTAGCTTTGATTTCTCTTAGAGTACTTACACTCTGGTTCTGCATACTCTTCTGTCTCTGACCAGAAGTATAGCATGCTTGTCAACCTGTAGAAGAAAACTTGGTAATGAATGAATGTTGTTTCACTCATTGAAGTAAAGGCAGTACCAGTTGCTATGAAGGGAGTCTAGCCTTTAGACCATGACCATAATAATTTGTTGATTGCCTGTGTTACTTCAGATGGCAGGAGGGCTTAAGAACGGTGCTTGCTTTGGACTGTTGAAGACCTAACATGCAAGACCCTGACCATGAAGACCTAACTTAGCAATATAAATTTGAAGGGGGGAGAAAAGGCTAGATTATACGTGACTAAAATTACTGATATCTTGCAATTTCATCTGACCCCTATAGACATCAAGAGCCTTCTAATAAGACTGGTCCATAAATTTTTGGGGGGAATTATAGTTAGTATAGTATAGTAAATTTTCATTACTTTCCAGAAAAAAAACCCAATAACTGAATCCATGGTTTGAATAGCTAAATCTTTCTTTAAAATGGAGAGATGGAAGATCACCTTCAACTTGTGTTAGAATCTGTAGTCTATGTCCCATTTTGCTTACACTGAAAAAAAAATCCTTAAGTAATGAATAATATGCAAACATTACAAAGGTGAAAATTAGCATGTTTGAAAGAATGAAAAACCTCTGGCATTTTCATTCTTTTCCTTGCAGAGAGGAAGTGTTCTAAACCACTTGAAACCTTGTTTTTAAAAAGTCCTTCACAGCTGGTGAGCATTATACCGAATTAAAAATTCTTTTGATTCTACCATAATTGCTTACCGTTGCAGTTATTTGTCTGGGAAAACAAAATGCTTTATACTTACAGTTCCATAAAGGAAAATCAATTATATTTATTTTATAGTGATAAATGCGTTCCATGGTAGATGTCCCATTCCTCCCATTCCTTCACATCAGTATCCTCAACTCATACTTACGTGGTCTTCTACCACCTCCTGCTAACAGCCATCCACAACTAATGCTTTGTCTATTGTTTTCTGTAGAATTCAGAACAAGTCTTGTGACACACATAAAGAATGGTTTCATGTATATCAGACTTTGACAGTCCAGATGTAATTTTTGGTCATATGATCACACTGCAGGACCACATCAAATAAGCCTGCCTTGCAGGCAAGCAGCATACCCTTTTATCTATGCACAATGATGTTAGGCATTCATACATTTTGCAAAATAATATTTTAAAAATCTGTTAGTCCGTCAACACTGGTGGGAATGAGGATTACAATTAAAGTCTCTAAGATGCACTGTTGACTATGGATATGCAAATAATTGAGGTTTTGGTTCTCTCACCGTCCTTACATTATCAGCATGCAGTGTTTATATTTTGGCTCTGACATGTATTTTGAGATTAATTTTGGTTCTCAGTGAGAACTATTACAAGTGTTGTGTGTGATAGGTTTTATTTAGCATTTTCATCTTACTTTCCTTAAAAACAAAGCTCACTCTAATAGGTGCATTTTTATTATCCTTGTATAACTATGAACCAGCCTAAGCAGTTCTCTAATCATTCTGTTGTTTGGGAAATCTGTAGCACGATTCTGTCCAGCTGAGAGATGCTGTCAATGTTCTTGCATGTCACTGGTTGAATAATGATCATTACTATTATATTATCTGTGAGACCTGTATTGTCCTTTCCCTTCCCCTCCTGAGAACACAGAAGGAGCTCTGTCTCCTTCACAGAATAAACATCAGGAAAAGTACATTATAGTAAAACCACTAGGCTTAGCTTTGTGGCTGTTGGATCTTCTACATTGATAAGGTAACATGCATACTCCTGTATCAATTTGGGAACCCAACTGTACTGGCCCATAAGGAACTTTTTGCTACGTGGGGGAAGTTAAAGTTGCAGGGAGTAATAGTTATACTCTAGAATAAAAGGATCTTGATCCCTGAATCATTTGGAGATGCTGGTAGTTCTTCAAGTGATATCGAGCCTCGAAGCATATGACACATCCTCAAAATCTAAAGTGACTAGCAGCATGGAGATCCAAAAGTTATAGTTGTGAAAGCAACATGAAATATAAACAATTCAATTGTCAATCAATGGCAATATTTGCTGTAAGACAGGTGTCTAAATTTAGGAGTTTAACACTAGCATATAAATAAACCATTTGGTCCTGGGAGTTTTTCTGATGGAAGATGGTAATCATCAGCTAAATGATCTGCCGGTTCTTTAATTTGATCTTGCCAACACAGCTATATTATGGGGAATGTCCAAAGGAGTGTATCCCAGAGCAGCCTGTATTTCACCCATCTATAAAAACTAATTTAGTCTAGCAAGCCTTCTTTACTGATACACCTGAAATGTTGGGAAAAAGAAAAGATGCTGTGAATACAGCCCCAGGTCAGAATGTCTGCTGTGAGACATCACTGAGGTCAGCGGGGAATTGTTCTTGTGATCTAGAGAATAATAATGAAAGTCCGGCAGTCCACCCAGCACATATGGACAGAAGGTCACAGTGACTGAAGCATGGATTCTGGTGTGGCATAACTGATTCCCAAGGAGCCCATGGAGCTTCATTCATTAGCCAGTGCAAAGTGAGTGTTTAACACAGGCACAGAGTTCAGGATTGGTTTCTGAATTGCAATAGAGCCATTATATGTATGTTACATTTCATTTCTTAGGTTAAGAAAAGCTTTATAAATAAAAATTTCTAGTTACATGACACATCGTGCTCAAGAGACAGGAAAAAAGAAAGACACCAGATAAGATTTTTTTATTAGACCACAGTGTCATGACTGTAACTGGGAACTTTCAGGCAAAACAGCTGTTAATATGAAAGGTGGCTACTGTCTTCCCCTCCAGCCCTTTAGTACGATCCTGATATTTTTGCTGAGACTTCGTTGCCTGAAAGCCAGAAGCTGATGAAAGGGAAAATCTCTCCTTTCTGCACAGGACCTCAGGAGCCTGGCTTCGTTCTGCAGCTTCTTTAAAAGATGCCTTCCACAAAGTCTACTTTGAGTTCCATTTTATCTGGGAACTGATCCATTATTTGCATAAGTCACCTGTTAATTTGCAAAAAAAAAAAATTACAACTGACCTTGACCTCCTTTTTGGCCCCTTGGGCAGCTGGTAAGCAGTTTAAGGTAATGTCTTTACTTGACAGGAGGAGCAGGATAAAGTCTATTACTGCAGCTCAACTGATGCGCAATGGTTTGGTATGCTATGGGACCTCCATATTATCAGTGATGTGCCCATTTCTTCAGAGTGCAGTCATAGGGACAGACCCTGCAGAAGAAATCTCAGTGGGTACGTGCTGGCTAGTTACAGTAGTGAACCAGTGTTTTATTCCCTGTGTAACTGCCTCATCCATTACACATACTTTGGTAGGCTGCTTTGCTCTGTTTCATTAGCTTTTTAAACAAACTTGGTCTTTTTGAGATTTCCTGCTGTGAACTGCTAGAAATCACCCACAGTATACACTGCCAAAATCTCAATTTAATAGCTTGAACAGTGTGACTACTTCTTAGATCTCATAACTGTCCATTTCAGATCTTTAAATAAAACATTAATTCCCCAATAGTGAACAGCAACTGGAAAATGATCAGTAAAACTGTTGGCAAAGCATTGCTTTGAACTGAATGAGCCTGGTGCCAGTTTCTTTTTTTTGTACCAAACACAATGAAGGCCAGCATGCTATATATTTCTGTCATCTGGACGTGTCCAGCTGTAGCTGGAGACACAAATCCAAAATGGTTACAGCTATTTCTCAACTAATTAACTATCTGGCTTATGATTTACTGTTTATAGCTCTATGATTTACTGTCTACAGCTCTGTATGAACTCACATCTGAAGAACAGTTGGATATAGTGTGCATGTATACATCAATAAAACGCATGTTCTRTATGTGTGGTATGGCTGTTAGCAGGCATTGATAGAGAGTAATTCAGTTCTCATTACTGAAGAGATTAAAAAAGAATTGATTGTTTTAAAGCATCACGCTGTTTTCTTGGGTATCTTAAAATTTAAATAGTTCCTTCAGGGCTTTTGATGCTGTAAAAAATCTCCAGTAAGCTTAATTTAAGATTGAAGATATACAGCAGTATTTTTAGGGGGGAAAGGGATGAGAATCAAAGCAAATGGGACCCTAACTCAGAGAGTGGACTCTATAGCCTGAAATTAAGTGCTTGAATTCCCTACCGTGCATTGGGAAGATGAGAGGGTAGGAGGAAAATGTGGAGGCAGAACAAGGTGACTCAGGAAGGTGATCCAAAACCCTCACATACTAAGTGGAAACAGAGCTAGCCAGTGGGGAATGCCAAACAGAGGTCTACGCCTACCTCTCAAGGGCATATGCACCAGAGCCCAGGCTCATGTTATTTTGTGGGGAAAAAAACTGTTAAAAAGAATTTTAATACTACTCATTGTCAGCTGAGATGATACAATTGTGAAGGCCTTTTGTGTAGAAGAGGTTCATTGTGTGGTACACCTGTCAAGAAGAGAAGGGGAGCTGTTATCACTAGGAAACTGTGAAAATAGAACAAAAAATGCTATTGTTGGAAAGATGGGTGGAAGAAGCAAACAAACATTTGGGGATCTCAGTGAGAGAAGTAAATGACTTTATGGGTAGTGATAGACATAGCTATTATTTGTAGTTCCATAARAAGAATGAAATAAGGCTGAGTGGGGAGAGGATAGAATCCAGTGGGTAACTTCAATATTTTCCTTAACAGTATTTATTGGTCCACTGTATTAAACCAAGAGGGTTTTTTAAACTTCTTTCAAGAGTTTACTTGTCTTGTAATGTATTGCCTGCTATTCTGCTGAGTGATAGATACGTAGCTAATCATTTTTACTTTAATTTTAAATCATTATTCATAGCTCTTTGGGACCAACGTTTTCCAGGCTTTTTCTATTTTTGTGTTGAGTGGAGGAGAAGAGACAAGCCTAGGGAGGAGGAGAGAGAATGTGAAAAAAATCCCCTCATCTATTCTTGAGTTATGGAAAAAAATTATGCACTTTTCCAAAGGAGGAAAAAAAGCTCATTTTAACTTTTTGAAAACTACAGAAAAAACTACTGAAGTTTGAAACTTGAAACAAAGTAGGCTTCTGAATCATATCGATTCAAAGCTTTATTTGGAATCAAAGCATCCAAGTAAAGCTACATATGAGTGAGCACAGTTTTTGAGCATGATCAGTCACAATTCCTTAGATTTTAGCAAATCATATTACTACTGGTCCTTATTTGTGAAACCAGAGCATGTTCATTCTTCCTGTTTGGCCTGACCAGAGGACTGAAGCAAAAAAAATTGCTGCTGAAATAATTTGCAGGTGGGAGATTTTTAGTTGCTTCTGTAAAATACACGCAGTAAATTCCTCCAAATCCCAATGAATTAYGAACATTTGCTGGTGGAAAAACAGAAACCTTAACATGTATATATATATAAAGTTCCCCTGGGTTCTTCCAGTAGAAGTTAGACAAAAAGATTTACTCACAGTTAGTGACACTGGAGCCAAAACAACCCAGGCTGGATAAACGAGGGTATGGTAAATCTCAAATGGTAACTGTTTCACTGAACTCCATTATATTTCAGGAATTTTACAAGTTTTTCTTGCTGGTTCCAGTTGCTATAGTTAAAGGTTACTCAATGAAAAAGAAAATGCTAAGATTGCCCCTTCTCAGCTATTCTAGTTCTCTTTTCTTCTTACCTATAAAGCTTTCCAACCCAAAGTCATTTCAGACTGTAACTGGAAATTGGGTTCTTCTGGCATTGTTAGTTATTTGTAGCCGTGATTCATAAAGATTTCCTCCTGCTCAGTCCTTGAATTTCAGACCAGTCAACTGATTTAGTCTAGCTGCAGAGTGCATGAAGGGGTGAGAAGAGGAATTCAGTAACAGCAGTAGGAAGGGGCTCAGGATACCCGAGTAGGTATGGGCTGTGTGTGGTGCCTGGAGTTGGCAGAGTGGTGGGTTTGGCTAGGGAGAGAGCCTGGAATGGTGGCGGGTGAACGATGCCTGGCTGAGAGGTGATCATGCGACTAGCCATTTTGGTAAATGCAATAACCAAACTGAAAACAAAGTTCAGGAGAGATGGTGGTGGGYGTTGTGTGGACTCAAGAGTCATCTGTACCAAGCAGCTAATGAAGGATCAAATCAATATGAAAGCCTAGGAAAAAAACAATTTACACATCAGAGTGGAAAGAAAAATCTGTGTGATTTGCCTTGAGTTCAGAGGCTTTGTAGAGAACAACAGGAGGTGAATTCTTGCTAATGCACTTCAGGTGTGACCATCTTTTTGGCTTGAGGGCCTGTAACTAGCAGTAAGGATGAGAGAGAAGAAAAGGAGCTGAAAGGATAAGCAGAAAACTCTCTTTCCACATGGAGCCCAGCTGGAGGAAGGCATGTTTTAGGCCTTCTCTTTGGATTTTGGCTAAGGAAAGGCTGTTGGTTTTGTGTCCCATCATAGAAAGGACAAATACTCTTAAATCCCTTGTTTTTACTTGTCTTGAAACAATGTGAGAGGAGTGCTTAAATAGCACTGTTAGGAGTAGACAACAAGAAAAGCTACCAAAATTAGAAATTGTTGCTAGGGTTTTTAAAAACAGTTGGGAGATTTTATGTTTTCAGTGATTCCTTTTAATTATTTGTAATCAAGTCTAGCTGAACTGTGTTTATTATGATTGTTAARCTCTTTTACATGACTAGCTAGTGGCAAAAATTGCTTTTGCTATTTACCAAAAATTTCTTATATTGTGATACAGAGTAGTGCTTCTCTTATAGCATTAAATATGACTCTAATATATTTGGTTAAAAAATTGGAGTTAGGATTTGTAGTTTTTATTATAGATAACTAAGTTATATGTCCTATATATGTTTGAGATGTCTTCTTTATTATTTGGATTAACTAGTCCATTATTTGGATTTACTAGATTTCAGTAATAGTCACAGATTAAAAATAGATTCTCTTACTATTTAGTTTGAATTCCTTGATGCTTATGGGATGCATCTCCTTAGTGTTATGCAGCTGTTTTTATTTGTGAACTATAATTACTTGCAACTGGTCAACACGTACAACTAAGCAAAGTCTGTGTTTGTCTATGATATAATAAATGAACAAAAAAAAAAAAAAATACCGAAAGTGCCTAAAATTTTGGATACAACTATACATTTAAAATCCAGTATGAGAGAAGAATGACAAAGAACTCGTGGACCTATATTTAGCAGTGGTAGTTAAATTATGTAATCCTATATAAAGAAAACAATACCTCTTTCCATTTTAAAAGTTAGTGAATATAAAATATATTAAAAACGTATTGGTTCCCTTGAAGCTTCAGAATTAGCTTTCCGAAGATGGTGGTACTATGAAAACAAGAGATGTTGCAGTTTAAAAAGGAGAAAAAAAAATAGTATTGCCAATCTTGTTAACACTATGATAGAACGAATGCATGTTGAAGCTCCCTGAAATGACACTCTATAGTTATAAACATGTAAGAGTTCAGTGACCTACTAGAAGTAAGATTAAAACATTTTTATTTCATGGAAGCRTTTGTTTCTCTATATGTTTCTCTGTTTATCCTACAGTAGTCATAGCTTTTGTTTTGATGTGCTACTGTTWTTTTGTTGCTACATGAAATTCTTAACTTTAGTTCCCTTTAATTTTAACTTTSAAATAAATATTACTTTTTAAATCTGTGCCATTATCTTTATCATTAACCTTCCAAACCAAATTGGTAACACATGTCCTTTCAGGTGATGGTAATTTTSGTGCTTTTTTTTCTTTCTTCCAGGGGTGTTAGAAAAAACATGCTTTTATTCAAATGGAAGTGAGGTCCTCACAGTTAACGGTGATGTTGAAACATCTGATGTTCTTCTGCCAAACATGGTTGAAAACAGTTCCAAGACTGATCCCACAGTGGATCTCAGCACACGGCCCTCTTCCTGGACCACCACGCCTTTATCCCACATTGACCAAATGAACAAGAACTCAAATATATTTAGAGAGACTTTCCAGGAAAATTCATTTGCTCTCGCAACTCAAGCCACAGTGCTCAATCCTCACCTTACATATGATGCTGCTTTGGCAGAGGGCTCTGAAGACAGCACCCAGCTGTTTGCCACTGCAGAGGAGGCGACTTTGTGGTCTACAGATGCATCCTTTAAGAACACAGAGAGGATGACCACTCTGCCAGTATTAAGTCCTACCCATCCATCTGTGTCACAAAAAATGGATCARAAAAAAAGTAAGTTTACATTTTATTTGGCTCCATAATTCTGACTCAAAAAGTACAGAACATACTGTTTGCATGCTTCCCAATGTGTTCCCATGAGTTCTGAGGAATGTGTCCCTTTTGATAATTTATTTTGTCATGCACATTCCATGTTGCAAGCAACTGGTTTCTTATCAGAACATTTGATCGACCCTGTTGAGGAAGATGCAGTAAATTCTTTCAGGTATGAAYACCTACAATACATTCTTTAATTGGTGATAATCATGCATACTTACCAAGGCTGAAAATGAGTTATTGCAGACTGTATTCAGTTTGTAGATTGAATTTTCTATGTTTCTTTAAAATTATGTATATGGCAAGTACCTTCCTGAACTTGGGATGTAAYTACAGTTAGAACTTTTTCTATGTTAATGAATAAATTTTTCTCTAATTTGAAGCAGTTTCTCTATGTAGCAATAAAGTTCCAGTGATGTTTCTGAGGACTATAATCAAAATGTCTAGAGAGAATAATAACAATTAACTGTGATCAGTTTTAATTTTGGTTTGACTATGAAAGTAGGTACATTTCATTAGTGCYGTGGTAATTTTATTGATTCATCATGTCAGTGGTAGTGAAAGGTTCCCTGATATTGTTTTGCTAACAACTGAAACACTAGGGTGCCATATTAAAATGAATTTGTTTCTCTTAAACTGCATATCATTCCTTTGCTCTTGATCCCACCAGAGCACAAAGCAAAACTTATTCCAGGTCATTGAGAGATCTGAAATAGATGAAAGGAGATAGTCAGTGACCTAAAAGTGGCACACTTTATTAAATGTATTTTTGAAATTTCTATAAAACGAAAAGGAGGAGAYGGTATCTGACAGTGGTGATCACTTCTGAAAGGCCACTGAATTACATATTATTTTGAGGAGCAGGTCTGTGTGTCATGCCTCTGTTGGTTTCTGTGCTCAGTTAAGTTGTAAGACTTGATATTAGTTATCCAAGATTTTTTGCTCTGCTGTTTTTTTTAAGTATTCTCCCTTCAGGATTTTGTCCCTGCCCCCCCCCCCCCCATCATCAAACAGGCAGGTAAAAGTTGGGAAACAGCTCTGTTATGTCTTTTTCTTGTTCTTTCTGGAGTGAAGTAAAAGTAGGGAAAACCTTTGAAGACAACTTTCTTTTTTTAAAACCTGGTACACAGAAGAGATTCCTTTTGAGGGCATTTCAGTGATAGCTTATTTTCTCACTCAAAAATTAGCTTTCAAAAATAATAACTTACTGTGAATCAATGATTTGTCAATATTTTCTTCTGTCCCCTAGACTGTAGTGACTCCACAGGCCATCTGAATGGTGCAGGCTTTCTGTAGGTTCTGTTTGCTGAATGATTTTTCTTAAACGGATTTATCTCTTATTTTCTCCCCCTGCACCCCAAACTCAGAACAAATGTATATAAATGTACACTTGTATCCTATTAGTGATTCATTTATTTACCTCTTTTGGTAAGTTGGTTAATTATCACCACGCCAAGGAACAGCGTAGAAGCATAGTGTGCTACACTACAGATACTTCCAACCCAAAGGATTTTCAATAATTACTGTAGCAAAGGACACCTCAAAGTTAGTGGCCTGATGATCAATGTTGAGCAAAACTGTAGGGCAATATACCGCCTGTTTTTCTTAACTAGGTCGTCTTAGATGTTTTGTGGCGTCTAACTGTTCCTATTCTAGAAGACATTGTCTTTGTGTTGCAGTCTTAGTAACTGGGTAGATACAGTATAGATATATTGTGTAAGATTCTGTGTTTGTATTTGTATTCATCTGCCTAATCATCATATTTGAGATATCTGGAATTCCAGGAAATATAGTTGAAACAGTGTAAAACTTTTTTCCCTTTTCTTATCACATTGGAATGAACTCTTTTGAGATGGATATAACATGCTTATGTGTGTGTATGGGAGGTGGTATCTTTCCTTCCTAGGGTGTTGATGCAGGGACAGTGCTACAGTGGCTCAGGACAACCTTAGGTCTGGATTTCTAAACTTTCAAATATTTGGGGTTTGGTATTATATAAATGCTGAAATATGAAATATATTTCTTATATAGAAAGGCACTAGTAGCCTATGAAGAAATTTGTAAGTATGTGCTCTATTCTGGTAAGTGCAGTTCATTCCAACACTGTATGACTGTGTGTATATTCAGTAGGCATGACTACTTGGGATTCTACTGTGAGGTAGTTTCTTCTGCGTAAAGAGAAAAGGACAAAAGATTTTCAAAGACAAATTTGAAATACCACAGGTTTCTTTAAAAAACAAAACCAACAAAAAAACCCCATCCCAAACTGAGACACTTCAAGTTAGGTTTTTCTCCCCCTATCAGAAACATCAGGAGCTAATATGTTACTAATCAATAACCTCTTCATTTTTGATTCCACTTTCAAGTTTTTTGCTTAMCTGTATTCATGTGGACGTTACCTTAACTTTGTGTGTAGATACATTAAAATGTAAATRTATTTTGGGGATCCAGAAGAATTTGGTCTCAGAATAACTACATGTTCCCATGGCTGTCCAAGGCACGGAGGACTAGAAAGCAGTGGATTTTGACGACTACACAGGGCTCCTCCCTGCCTCACTTGTCCYGGCCTTTGCAAATTAACTCCTTACACTCATCCTTGGTCTCTTTGGTATCTCCTTTCCCACTAAGCTTTGCGTCTTGGAGAGAACTCTAAGGTAACAGAGAACATGGTCTGATGTCCACAGAAAGTTCTTATGTATGATGAAGGGATGTGGATGAGGGATCTTATGTATGATGTGGAGGGAGATGGGGAATAACTGGGAGATGAGATGTAAATAAGTTTTGGAATAGTGAGACTGGAATAGCCTTTTGGAGTAAAAAGGATTTTTTGGGACAAGTAAAACTTAATGACCACATAGGAATGGTGGTAGTAGATCAAATTAAGTCTCTCTTGCTTAGTGTCTGGATCCAACTGTGACCATTAGCACATGCCTAAAGAAGAATAAACTAGGGCTAGCATACAGAGACACTTCAACATTATATGGTAGYAGATTCCAGTGATCTGCAGTGAGTTCTGATGAGCGTTCTCCCATGAATTTATGTAATACTTTTGAACCCATGTAAAATGGAGGTTTGAKCTTTTTTAGGCATATCTTACAAGGAAATTAATCTCCAAATGAAGTGTGAGGCTGATGTTCCATCATCATCAATGCACACTAGCAGATCATCCATCAGTACAACTTTCATCTGGCTCAAATGTGGGGACGTGAATGCATTTCTGTTGATTTAGTAAGCATGCATAACTTGGACTTGATGCTGGTTTTATGCAGRGTGTTAAAAGACAAAAGATAGGTCATACGACAAAGAGACTGCCAGTGCAAAACTAACCAGACAAAATTCTCTGAACACATTTAAACTGGCATTCACGTGGCTGTAGTATTTTTGGTCTGGTGTTAGTATCCCTAGCACTGGATTTGCTTTACTGGTGAACCATAGCTTCAATAAAAGACATTAGAACACATCAATAAGAGAAATGATAAACATGTGACCATATGGTATTCACTCAAGACTTTACAATAACACAAGTAAGACATTGCTGAGTTACTAACTGGAGAGGAATGAAATTTGGCACATATGACATCAATTATTTAAAAAGTCCTTGAAACAGAAGGAAGTTCTTTGGCAGAAATTCTAGTAAAGAATAGATTAGTGGGTAAATGGAAATGCATGATACAATAAGGAAGAGATGAAGTTTATTTTCATTTTACAAGGGGAAGCAATGCTTCACAAGTCTATTAGAAAGTTCTTTGAAGGAGTCAGTGAAAATGCTTGTTAATACAACATACTTGGCTTTTCAAAATGCTGTTAACAACAGTCTTCACTGAGAAGTCTTAAAGACACGCTTGTCAGAGAGTAATTGCTCATTAAAAGACAGAAGGAAAAATAAGAATGAATGGTTAGGCTCCACAGTGAAGAAGGTTACTGATGGAGTCTTACAGGGTTTTCTGATCTGGGAAAGCAGTCAAGTAACAGATTCTGCTAATACAGAATTATGTGTCTGAAATGAATAGCTGGGAATCACATAAAGGTCTCATAGTGGAGAGAGTGWCTGATAAAATGTTTAGATGACTTTGTGCCAATAGGTGCAAAAGAATGCTGGAGAGTGGGAACAACCCTAACTCTATGTAATACAATGCTGGACTCTCAGCTAGCTCTGCCACCAAAAAAAAAGACCTGATGGTTTGCTGCAGACAGCATTCTGGCTCCATGACTGTCAAGAAGGCAAACAGGGTGTTAGGTGTTGTCATGAAGTCTGCGAAGAACAAAAGAGAAGATCTCATTACATCAGTGTGTAAGTTCAGAAAGATAATAGTAGAATTGGAAAAGGCAAATAGCAGGCAACCAGACCAGTAGAGACATGGAATGACTTAGATGTGAGGAGGCACTAAATAGGAGGAAGACACTTTTCCTCCTGGAAAACAGCTGGCTGAGGAGTAAGTGGTTGTGGTAGATGTACATACCATTTTGAGTGTCCTGGAGAAATAGAACAGGGAACAGTTACTCACTGTTTTTCATTATTCAGTAAGTGCCCCTTTTTCTTTTCTTTTTTCTTTTTGTGTTATCAGACAGTAAGTTAAAACAAAAAAAAAGGAGACATCATGGAACTCATTGCCACAGCATGGTGAGAAAACCAGAAAGTATGAAAATGCTTGGAGAACTTCATGAGGTGTTGATCTGTTGGGGGCTTTTAAACGCAGTAGTCCAGTGGCAGCCTCTGACTTGTGAAGGCTCAAGATTTCAGGTTGCCACAAGTTGTTGTTATACGCCTAGGTGGTTCATAGGTGGTTGTTCCTTATACTTGCCCTAAATTCTTAGAATTTTTCTTGAACATATAATGCTGGCCCCTACCAAAGGCCAGCTTCTGAGTTAAATGTATCCTGTGTTACCTCTCTGTTGGAAAGCAAGTGAAGGAATACATTTTTCCTGTTGAGGGATTTGAGTTTGTGTGACTTCATGTTTAAATGTTTTCTGAAGGCATGGGCCATGGTCCTAAGTCACTAGGATGGTTCGTTGGAGAGTTTTCTGATAGCAAAAACATCAGGAAAGGAGTCTTAGGTGAACTGTTATGTTCGGTAGTGTATATTCATGGAATTTAGAAGTATATGCAGTAATATTCTGTTTATCTGTCAATCAATGCTTAACAGAAAAAGAACCATATACTAAATAGTAATAAAGGATGTTTTTCCAAGATAAATATCAGTACAATTGTATTGGTACTTTTTTCTCTTTGAAACAAAAGTAAGCTGCAGTTAGGCAGTAAAGTGGGAGACTGACCAGGAGAGATCTCAAGTGTATGAGATTGAGCGGGATGTTTTCATTTCAAATGAAGCAGACTCCCTGTTTTGTAATACTACTGATTTGGGGAGACAGGAAGAAGGAGAGYGAGCGAGGGTTGACATTCTTCCTAGAAAAACATCCTGTGAACTAATGGACTATGCAGTGGGACAAGAGGCATTAGTATCTGATTTTTGTTTCTTCCACTCACTGATGTTTATCAATATGTATATTTAATATCCCTTTTTTTCTGYGCCAAGTCTCTCATACTTCTCTCATAGCAGACAGTCTAGTAACCCCCCTGCCATTTCACAAAAAAAGTTTCCATGGAGAACTGTGACAGTATTCAGTTCCTAACGTGAAAAGTAACATGACCAAGCTTGATCTTCTGCCATACCTTTCCGTGCTTGGCATCACCCCCCCAGCCCAGCAGGCTCCAAGGCTGTGAGGAGCTGGGAGCGCGAGACCCGTTCCTCAGCACAGCCCCAGAAGCCGCAGGGGGTCTCTATGGTGCCCGAAACGGTTCCTGCGGCTTGTGATCACCGCTGAGCAACACCGGCTTCAGCCCCGTGTTCCCAGCCGCCCCTCCGCCGCCCCGGGTGCTGCGCTCCGGCCACGAGAGCGCGCTGCTGCCGCTGCCGGCGGCCCCGAGCCCCGCGGGGGGCCGGGAGAGGGGCTGAGGGCGCTCCCGGGGAGGGAGGGGGCACCCGGGGTGGGGAGCACAGGCACAGGGCTTATCTGCTTGGAGAGGACGGGAAGTGGCAGCTGCGAAGAAGGAGAGGGAGGCTCCCCCGTGCGTTAGTGGGAGGTGGCACTGGTGGTAGAAAGGTCTGCAGAGGCTTTCATCTGAGGAGCAGCCTGGCTGCATAACTCCAGGCTATACTGGGGAGTCCAGGGAGAGCACTGGGCCTCTAGACCTTTCATTAGGAAAAGAACCGAGTAAAGAGCAAGGTGGATAGAAATAAGGGACATGTTTTTTTTCCAGCTCTGGGTTATTCTGAATGTACTTGACTGAGTGCTAGGAAAAGGCATGTGTCCCAAAGGAACATGGATGTGGTTCCTGTTCAGCTCCTCCCGGCACTTGCACAAGTGTGCAGGAGGGTGAAAAAACCCCCGAGCCCTAAATGGTTGCGTGGAAGAATGAAGTGGAAAAGTGCCTTCACAGAAGCGAGTCACTGTATCAAAGGACTTGTTAAGCATTTCAAAAAGGATAGCATTTATGTTTGCTTGTTTGCATCTTTTACTCTTTTCCTAAATAACAAATATTCTTATTATGCAGAGGACCCTTGGGTCGTTTCACGTTTCATGTACATCTTTGAAACTGACCAATTAATTTATTTGCAATCCCCTGCTGAGCCTAGAGGTTATCCTAATCCTCTCTATTGTCATTTAACTATGTCTAATTTATACATGAAATAAATCTCTTTGTCTCTACCCAGCATTTCTTCCTTTGTATTTGGTGTCCTGCCACTACTAGAATCTACAGAGAACTAGTCTGGCCCAGCTTTCTGTTTGGTAAAAAAGAGCAATATGAGAACCACTGCGGGGATAGCTGGATGGGATATGTCACATGTGGCACAGAAACAAGAAGTTCCCCACCTCTCTTTCCCTGCCTTGTGCTGCTCATACTTAAGGCATTTTTTTCTGCTGAAGCTAAGGTATCCAGTAACTGCATCCCAAGTCAGACCATAGGCTTGCATCTCCCTAATCCCCAGTATCTCAAGCAGTGATCTAATAAATCACTTTGTTCTCTAGCTCAGTTTATGTGTAATTACTCATACAAATTGGAATAGACCCAATTACATAAGGAGTAACAGCAGCAATAGACCCATCGTAGATCTTCAGGGGTATTCTTGTCCTCAAAAAAAAAAAAAAAAATTCAAAATGTTGTTAAAACATTGTTTTCTTCTGAAGGGAAAATGGCTTTGTTTTTTTAGATTGGCATAGAAGAACATAAACAGTAGTCTCCTAAATCCCAGGCCAGGAGTTTAGCCACTCAGCTGTGATTTTTTCATGCAAATGCAAGCATGAGTAGACTAATATTGTAACTATTAATTTTCTTGGTGCTTGAGTTCGTGCTTGAGTTCATGCTTGAGAGTGTTTTCTCTTCCAGCAGTAGTTTCTGTTTCTTTATCTCACCTCTACCTAAATTTTCTCTCAAAATTAAAGCAGCAAAGTGACAAAAGCTGCCCTAAAATTTTGGCAATGCAGTCCGCATTAAAAAATGCATTTTTTTTCACTAGTCAAAATAATCACTAGAGCCATTCAAGTTTTCTTGTCTAGCAGAAATTTAAAATTAAATTTGCAGTTGACATGGCAAAATTAGTGACTTACAAGAGAAACACATGGTGAATTTTCACTAAATTTGATAGCAAGAACCTGGTTTTCATCAGTTTGCCTGTTCCACCATTGCCGTTTCATATGGGTGCATGGGCATAGCTTGGCAAGGAAACCATTAAGTTTCTGACTTATAAGATGTATTAGCTGGAATCCAAAAGATTCTTAAAAGAATATATAGAGATTTTTCATTACAACTTAAGTTTATAAGGAAGAAAAAGCTTACTAGCTTTTATCACTTGGTGCATTGGTGCTCTCGGGTAACTGTGAGTTTGCCAAATACTTCAAATACTTGTGTGAGAATTGTAATGAGGTTGCTAACACTTTCATACATTTACCTCTAGCTAAGATTGTGATTTCAGTTCCCTTTAATAAATTCATGGCTCCTTATTGCAACTATTTTGTTTGTAGATTATCATCTGTCCAAATGCAGTCTGATGAAACAATGTTCTGTGTAAGACATCTAACAGACCTCAAGTATCTGTTGGGATTAATACTGTAATGAGTACTATGAATAACTATCACCCTCCCCCCCCCCCCCCGGCCCCTTGCAATTCCACGTATCTTTACTCTTTGGCCTTTCAGCAGCGTGGTTTACTTTAGAGTGGGAGATTCCCTCCTTGGAAATAACTACAAAGTCAGCTTTATTCTAGTCTTTAAATGACGCATGTGTGCTTCTGGAGTTATGATGTGTGTACCTTTAAAACTTTAAAGAACAGAAGTCTTTTCAGCTTTACGCCTTTTATGCATCCATTATGGTTTTTTACACTTTGTTGCTTGGAGTTTAAACAGATGTTTGTTGTCAAAATTTACTGTGAACTGACCAAGAGGCTAAGCAAGAAGTCATATGCTTAGCCTGGCGTGGAGCTTTCAAGGATGGGAACAATGAAACAAGGCATATCTTAAGATAATTGTCTGAGAATTGCAGCCACTGACTTCCTTTTCAGACCCATCAGCTTCTCTGAAACTATTTAAAAAATTATTTGTGTAGTTATTTCAACAAAAAGATGATGTTAATACATGTTTTGTTCTATATTGTGATGTGATTGATCACTTTGTTTCCAAAGGTACACCTTACATCTGGTAGCAGCATGTGATTTTATGTTTGATTAAAGTTGATCTGCTTTATGCTTCTGCATGGTCTGTTATGGATTATAATAGATAGAGTGCAGCCAGGTGTGGGTATAGAGCCATCATTAATATAAAATGGTAAGATCTAAGCTCTTGACCAAAAACTGGAAGGTCAAAGAATTGATACAACAGAAAGTGATTTAAAGTCACTGTCATCTTTCACAATCATGTGACATTCAAGAACAACATCACAAGTACCATGATTTGAAATTGTTATGGGGATGGGAATTTAAGAAAGTGATAAATAGCTTGGTACAGTTAAAGATTAATTTAGCTACTAATCCATACACAAAATCTGTCTTTCTCACCTTTAGTATGACTGATAATTTAAAAAATCCTAATGATACTCTCCAATGAAATAAAATAGCAGAAGTTCAGACTAGAAATTAGGAAAAGCTTTTTCACTGGATGGGTAGTGCAGCAGTAGAACCCGTTGCCCACTGAGGATGTGGGATCCTTATCCTTGGGTGTTTCCAAGACTCAGCCAAAGTCATGGATGACAACATGCTGGTGGCAATCTCACTTGGAGCAGCAAGCTGGCTAGAGACCTCCAGAGGACTCTTTCAACCAGTATTTCTATAATTATAAGGTATAAAAAAATTATTTGCACATAGGGATTAGAACGTAAGTATTTTGCATGGTTGAAAAAAGTTTAACATTACAGCTTGTTTAATGGTATTTGAAATAATTTTGTCCTAATTTTCATCGGGAAACTTGTTGTTTCTCTCTAACTAACATAAGCAATTAAACAATGAGCTATAAGGGAGAGCATTGAAGGAAGCTATCTGTATTTATTAGTGGAATTATGTGAAGGAAATAAACAGACTTTCCATGCTGGGAAGAGCGATTGAAGTACGAGGATTTAAAAATCTCAGTTTGCACAAGCAACTTGCAAGTGTCATGTTCATAAGATTTAAATGCAACCTGAACTGACATACAGTTATAGAAAACTTCATCATAGTTATGTTAAGCTCTTAAACACCTGTATATTAATCAAATCCTTTTACACATTAAAAAATAGGGTGGTTTTTGACCTCTAATTGCTCAGGCTGTGAAAGTTTGTCAACATTCTTCTTTGTTCACACAACAATCAAATAGTGTAACTGGAACTCTAAAGAATAGCTCCATTAATGTAGATAGATAGGCTTGTCTGTGAACAGAAGCATTCGGACTCTAGTTGTAGAAACAGAATTAGGCCACCACTGAATATTTAAAAAATATGATGCTCAAAAGAAAATTCCAGTGATATAGACAGGAGAGTCAGTAGCAGCCCCTCAGAACAAAGAAAGGGCCCAGGAAGTTGTATATCATGTTCTGCAACATATACTTTGCCAAATGTACTATCAAATTCAGAAGATCTAGGCTTCAGTGTTTCTGACTAATGCAAATGATCTTTTACAGACAATGACTATCTATGCTGTAATGAAACAAGCACATACATACCTCTGAAAAACATAGTTGTAGGAATTTTCTGTAGGGAAAACAATAATTTGTTAGACTCATCAGTCCTTAGTTAGCCAGGGCGTTAAAGATCAACGCCTGGATCTTAAGCTCCACCTGCAAGCTGCCAAGCAGGAAACTGCAGTTTGCAAAGCATAGGTTTCATGTACTTGCAGTGTTGTGCTTAGGAAGTGTGGTGCTGTATTCTGCTTTTAGTTTCTGGACAGATTTCACAGGGAGGGGTTTGCTGTGTTAAGTTTGTCTGAAAGTGAGGTAGGCTTAAGTTGTTATTGTGAGATATACTTGGAAAAAAGGATCCTAATTTCTTACTGAACAGATCAGAAGAGTAATTTGGCTATTCTAGAAAGGTAATTAACCAGAGACAACTGGGACAACTCAAGCACAGCCTATTTCTATGCTGACCTATTCATAGCCTGTTGAGTATCTCAACTGTTGTAAGTCTTTTACAAAGCACTGTGGTTTTTTGTTTTGAACATAACAGTATTGGTACATAATTAAATGTTGTCAATCAAGCTAGCATTCATTTTCACTTATTGAAAACACATTTGTTAAAAAAACCCAAAAACAATCAACCAAAAACATCTGGCTGCCTGCCTGGGTCCTGTGGAAGCTCCCATTTTTTTATCCCTTTTTTTTTTTTTTTTAACAAAGCCTATCAAGATTACTAAAGTCACACACATGTTTCAAAACAATAGCAAAATCCTGCCCAACCTAATATGCCATAGAAAATAGTCTCTAATGATAGATCTAATCCTAAAAATTATTCCATTTTGTGCCTTTTGTTCATTTAACGATAGGTTTTTAGAAATATGTCTCCAATTTCACTAAAGAATGCTGTAATTAGGAAATGACTAATCAAAATACCAGATCTGGAATATAGGCCAGCTCACACCTCATGGGGGGGTAGATGTTCAGCCTCAGCTTTGGCTAATGAGCTTACCTGCTCTCAGCTGTGCCTGCCCAAGGGATTAAAGAAGCAAGTATGTGCCTYAGCCAAGAAGGGCAGTGTCTGGAAGCACCTTGGTGAAGGAAGTGGAGCTCCAAAAAATGAGGTGGCTTGATGAAGAGTCCAGCCTTCTGCAATATTCTTTGGTCAGGAGAATAACTGAGTTAGAATTTATGACTGCATTAAGCTCTGAGCAAGAAGTGTCTGGTGCAGACTGGATGTGGTGTTCCACTGTACAGCAGCTGGTACAGATTGCCTTAAAAAAAAATTTATGATAACACTTCAACTCTGATCTAAAATATGAGTTTTATTTCCCTCATGGCTAATCCCCTCTCTGTGACCTGGGAGATAATGAATTGTTTTTCTCTCTACTGCAGGTGGTCAGTAGCCTTATCACCTCTCCCTTTGGTACCTGTGGAGCACAAGGGGGAGTTGAGAATCACTCAGTCCTTTCAAATTGTATAATTCATTAGCTGAATGAAGTTAAACGCAGAGCAATTGTTTTCAGCTAGTCTTGGAGTCTGACTTCTATTTCAGATCCACAGATGGGGTTTGCTGTTCAAAAGCTTGTTTCTGTCTTCCCCACATAAGCTATTATGAGTCAGCTGGGCTTCATTTAGAGGTTAGTGGTGCTGAGAAGGTGTCCCCGTTCCCTTTGCTCAGAGCCATACAGTGCTGTACACTTCTTTTTATGCACTGGTATTTGCTATCTCCTTGATCATAGAATCATTAAGGTTGGAAAAGACCTCTAAGATCATCAAGTCCAACCATCAACCCAACACCACCATGCCCACTAAACCATCTCCCTAAGCGCCTCATCTACACGTCTTTTAAATACTTCCAGGGATGGGGACTCCACCACT
>JAYKAV010000765.1:0-14308 GCA_035582835.1 Phoebastria nigripes
TAGTTCTGGTTTTAAATTTTGTTGACTGTGTTCTAGCCAAAAGCCTTGTCTTAAACAATTGAAAGGAGCTGAACTACTGGGTATTTTTCATCCCTCCACAATTCTGTATTGCTACGGACTTGAGCAGCCATAGTCATGGACTCTCGGCCTGTACTGTAGTGAGGTCAAAGCAGGGATTCGGAAAAAAAAAAGTGTGCTTTTCCAAATTGCTTACAAGATTGAAAACAACAGCTGGCTGTGGGCAGGTGGGAATACMGAGAAATGGGCAGTGTCACTCGGAATGAGGCACAGTGATGTGGGTACAGCCATAGCGTGACAGTTTTCATGGCCTTGAGCAGCACAGCAAGGATGTTCAGGCAGCGATGCTGGCTGCTAGGGGTGTGTGAACAGCTCCTCCCGAGCGTGGAGATGGGCAGGGGGGAAGACAGTGCTGTTCCTGTTGGAGTGTAGCAGGTGACAGTCGGTGGAAGCCGATGAGAACTCAAGCAGGAGATGATTTGGGCAATATCTGGCAAAGTCAGCATCTTGTACGTGTTGTGCTGTGTGTTGCACTGTACTATTCATTATGTAAGTCCTAAGTGGAGCGCATAAGGTAATACAACACTGTAAACATGTAATGACAAAGCAAAACAAGAGAGTGAATACAACAACCCAGATCCTTTTAGTTCAGTCTTCTACCTAAGTCTGGGAGCCAAGAGGTTAGCCACCCAAATAGATTTAGGGGTGCCTACTTCATGTAATATTTTTAAATGAGTCTTCATCTTGTTCCTATCAGTTTSATTTTTCTGGTCTTGATTGACATAAAAACCCCAGCAGCTGTTATTCAATAATGCCCATACTCTGTCCTGTGCTGCTGAAAGGTGGTCTAGGGCTAATTGCTTCTGTATTACCATTTGTGAYAACAATTTGCTTTCTTCCTGTAGGGCTATAATACTGTCTGTGGTTTCATTAATGGCTTTTTCTGATTCTCTTGACACATTTGCAATAGCTCGTTCTAGTTTTGCAAGCCCTGACCGTGGGAGAAAAGCTGTTACAGACAGGTGGAACTCAGTGCCACATTCTGTCAGAGGGCTGTCAGACTTTTTCCCATGGATATCAGTAGTGAGGAGCTACAGAGGCMGAAGAGGTAGTGGTTCTAACCTGTGCGGATGGTATTAATGCACTTAGAATACACTTTTCAGCTGAGGTTGAGGGTCAATCCTCGAATAATCCATTCTCCACCTATCTAATATTGCCCTGGCAGTTGTGTCAATGGGTAGTATAATCTTCAAATAAGTCYGAATCATGTAAATTATTTCCTGGAAAAGGGTTAGCATGTGCCGGAGTTGGCTGTTTAGGTAAACCAGTAAGGTTCAGAGGCAGAGTAGATGACTCAGAGCAATCAGGATCCTATAGGCCCGCAGTGGCAACCAAGCTTTTACCATTATCTTTAGTCCGATGATGGCTTTCTGCAAAATACCGAGTTAATCTATCTGCGAATATCCACATTGTCTCAGAGTCTGCAGGGCCTGATAAACTCCATCCAGGAAGAAATCTACAGCGTGATGGCTTATTACAATAGGCTTTATGTAAGGGCTTCTGGAGAATCTCCCTTCCACGTTCCRTGGAKGTGGTATAGAGTAAGGTTTTGGAAGAATCTGTGGAGGAATACCAATTGCCGTTAGGCCTAGGAACAGGTCTATGGAACGTTCCAGGCATAAGACACCCCTTTTCATCTGTATGGTCCGAAGATCTGAATTGTCCATGTCCATCCRTTCTATTAATTTTAAGGCTCTGTTGGCATTTCCAGCTCCCAGCCCCTACAGAATGAGTAAGCTTGTCAATAGGTTTGCTCTCCAGGCACACCCCAGCGTCTCCTTTCAGGCTAGCGACAAACCCTTCTTGGCAGAAGGGCGGCATGCTTCCTTTCTTCAGTGAAAATTCATAACATCAATGCCCATCCTTGTACCACTGAGAATTCAATGGGACAGATAGCCAGGAGAGTTGATTTCTGGGAGAGGACGGGCTTTTAGTGCGTATCCAACAGTCGGGCTTGTTTGCCTCTGCTGCTGTAGTTTTGAGTGTGGCGATGGCCGAATTCTGGAATGAATACGTGTAATGCGTATTCCACGACAGGCTTATAAGCAAGGCTACCATATTAAAACCTGGGCTTCCAAATCACTATTGAGAGGAAAACCAAACAGACACAAAGAGCAAAAATAACTATCCCTTGGATATAGAGGACAGCACTGAAATGAAAAGGGTTTCCTGACTCYRGAAACCCAAAAGGCATTTAAAGATGTAAACCAAGCAGTCGTGGAAGCTCCCTCGTTAGCCCTGCCAGACTACAACGAGCCTTTTATACTATATTACATGAACAGAAAGGCACAGCCAGTTGGCCCAGAAACGTCTGCAAGCCATAGCATGTTACTGGGCAGAACTAGACCTCGAAATTCAAGGCCTGATTTTGTGCACTAGGGCTGTTGCAGCAGCAGCTGTGATGATTGAGAAAGGAAGAAATATTGTCCTGGGGCACCTCCTAACACCAATGGTTCATTCCTTACCTTTTAATCCTCGTCTCCAGAGTCCAAGCAACTGTGGATGTGCCACAATGAGGAAGCACCTTGGTGCATGGCACTAAACGTAAATGGTGATTGGCTGCTTTGACTGAACTTTCCATAAATGCAACAAGATAGAGGCAGGCACCCTGGGATGCCCCCTCCCTTGGCTGGCCTTGTGGCACGGGCAGCCAAGCGCCAGTCAGCAGAGCCTGCTGCATCTCCGCCAGGCTGTCTTGCCCTGGCTGGCTGCTGACAGGAGGGGACATTGGGCAGTGACGGCCTGGGGAGTGACAGGAGGGACACCGGGTGGTGACAGGCCTGGGGGTTGACAGGTCATCGGGTGGTGACAGGCCGAGGGACAGCAGGGACACCAGCGGCCCGGGGCGGTGACAGGCCCGGGGCGGTGACAGGCCCGGGGCTGAGGGCCCCCCCTCCCCTAGGGGGCACTCGGCGTTAGGACGAAGAGGGCGGGGCCGCTGCACCCACGTGACGCGGGCCTTTTGTCATAATGCGCTGGGTCACGTGAGGCGCAGGGGGGTGGGGGTGGTGTGCTGTTGCCGTGCGGTTGTTGGCCGGGAAACCCCTTGGCGGAACGCTGAGGCAGGGGTGGCCGAGTCAGTCAGGCATAGCAAGTGGTTGGGCCTGGGAGTGCTGTGTGCAAGAGAGGGAGTGGAGGCCGAGCCAGGGCCGTGAGGGCCTCTCCCCGTCGCCCGCCCGCCCACCCAGGCTGCGAGGAGGAGCTGGGCACACCGCCGCTGCGGCCCAGCTCAATCGCTGAGGGCCGCGGGCTGGAGTTGTTGTGGGGGGCGGGGGCTGGTGCCTCGCAGCACCACCACAATGGAGTCCTGAGGGCTCCGCCAGCCGACTCTGCCTGAGGCCGAGGGGCCTGGCCACRGCAGAGCGCCGCAGCATCTGAGTGCTGCTGGTCCGCTTGAGCTCCGTCCGCGCTGCTTGCTCCGGCCCCCTCAGTGGGGCCTAACGCGGCGCAGAGGCCGCAACGCCGTCTGCYGCAGTAGACGCCATCACAGAGCAGGCACCGTCAGGCTGCGACCATGTCATGCGTCCACTACAAGTTCGCCTCCAAGCTGAACTATGGTACAGTCACCTTCAACGGCCTCCACATCTCCCTGCGCGACCTCAAGCGCCAGATCATGGGCCACGAGAAGCTGAAGGCAGCCAACTGCGACCTGCAGATCACCAATGCBCAGACCAAAGAAGGTGCGTGGGGGCAGCAGGCATGGGGCAGCTGGGACCGCCTGGCTGGCAGCATCACAGACCACCCCGCGGTGGCCACGGCCTGCAGGAGCCGCGCTCTGCTCTTTGTGTGTCGTCCCCACGTAGTGTGAGTCAGACTGGGGGCCATCCCGCCAGCATGCGGGGGGACCGGGAGGGCAAGCGGCGCCGGGGATTAAGTGAGCTGGGAAGCAATAATGCGATTCAGCCACAATCGGTAGCTGTGACTTGTGTTGGGGGCCTCACGGAGCTGTTCCTTAGTAGTTGCTCTTCTGACAACTACCTTYAGATCTGTGTTTTAGACGCAGAGCTCGGCGTAGAAGAATACGTGGTTGATGTGCGACATATAGTGCTTACGAAAGTTTTGGTTTCCTGGAATTCTTCTAGGTAAAACAGTAAAGAAATGTGGGAGGATATCTTAGAATAACAAACTTGCCAGATGTCTTTGAAGTCTGGTGGAGAAATCTGAAAGTGATAGAAATAGAACAGATGGCCAATTTGAAGAAAAAAAAGTGGGTTTGGTGACTTAATTTTGTCGTCAACTTGTTTGACTCCACTGCATTGGAAAACTGGTTTTGCGGCTGTTGCAGAAACTGCTCACTAGCAACGTTTTGGATCAAGAGTGCATCTGTGAGTTATCTATGCAGACTCTTTAAAGCCATCTTGCACATGAGTGTTCTCTGTATCTAAATACTACTTTGGAATTWCTTGTTAATATAACTTCTTTTCTACACCAACGGCATTGTCATTCAGATGCTACTGAGCATCATTTCATCATTCATTTCTAACCGTGTTTTTTTTCCTGGTGCTACATGTTAACCATATCAGGGCAGTACTGAAGTTTTATGGCAGAACATTTATGGTGAATATACGTAAGCAATGTTCTTCGAGAAGTCATAAATTCTTTTAAATCGAATAAACAGTGCTGGATTCTCAGAGGTGATAATGGTTTCATATTACTTAGTGTCATATTTCAGTTTGGTAACCTGCCATCTTGATAAGTTTGAATGTGATTAAAGACTTTGGGATGTGACTTTTCAGAAATAAAAAGACTTGTAAAGTGTTTTCATTCCTTCARCATTAAATTTCTTTTTTTTGTTCCCTGCGGTTCTATGACACTCTTACAACAGTCTTTTCTTTCAAATGTGTACTAGTGTTTTTTTCTCTCTTCCAGTTTCATGTATTAAAACTTAGAATAAGTAATTTCAGCCCTAGCCTTTAAAGTGGTTGGAACTAAAGCTTCAGCCCTAGCCTTTAAAGTGGTTGGAACTAAAGCTCGCTGTTTATCTACAGGTATTTAAACTATTTTCAGGAGAATGTCTGTGAAGAGATTTAACAGCACAATGGTAGGGATCTTAGGGGTGCCATTGGATTGCATGACATGCGTAGGTAAAGATACATTTCAGAAGTCTTGAATTTTTCTGGCAGTATTGAATAAAATTGTCAAGAGCTTTTGAAAGAAGCCAGCTGGCTGACATCACTACTGTGATAGTTGGATCTGTGTAAAACAGAGCCTTAAAAGCAGAATGCTGGATGGTAATAAACTGTGATGGAGCCCAGTTATTACCACCAGAAGAAAAAATGTTTTCACAGAGGCCAAACACATGGATTCTAGCAGGTGAGGAACAGAAAGCAAAGTTTTAGAAGAAAAATTGATGCTCATAAATATGTTAAGTGTTATCTAATAGACATCATACCGGTTTTGCCAAGTGTGTTGCTTTGTTTTCGTACGCAATCAGAATCCAGTGAAGAAAAAGTATCTGCTTCACTAGGTTCTGTTACATGTGGTGTCGCCTAAAGGTGAAGTTAAAGGAGGAGTATCTTTCATACTCTAAAGGGCATCACTCTTGTTTAACAAGACAAGATCCTCCTCTAGGTAGGTTGTGTTGCACTTTGACCTTTGTAAAATGAGTATAAAGTTTTAAACTTGGTATATTAGTGACACAGGTGCTTATTGAAGCTTTTGTAAGGGTGTGTTTCCGTGAGAAAAGGCAAAAGTCCCCCAGTGGTTTTCAGAGCAAAGCTAGAGAGTGTAATATATAGGTATGGCAAATTTCTGGTTTCTATGCATAACCATGAATTTCTGTTTTTATTAATCAGTTGTAGATGCTCAAACTCACCTTCAGAAGATAAAGGAAAAAACTAGACCTGGATATTCTGCCTAAGTGGGATGTTTGGAATTCTTACATGTAGACATAAAGTATTGGTTTTTTATAACTTGGTCTGTGCAGGAGTCCTGACTGAATGTTGAAATGCTCTTGGAAAGAGCAAAGYGAACCTTGAGTGAAGATGGCCTACTTGTTCAGGTTTTTCTGAGTCTGACCTTTTACAGTTCAGTAGCTGTTACTTTTCACAATGGAAATCTAGTAATAGAAGCAATGCTACTATAAGCTGAAAGTAAACAGGATTTTAAACATCAGTGGAAAAAAAAGATATGGTGGACTCTTTTTAAGATATTGGGAAGGCAAAATGGATGGTTGGGACCTATTTTAAAAGGTGGGTGCTCTTCATGCTTACCTTAGAGGCATGTTCTATAAAGGCAGAATTCCCTTCCAAAAGCCTGTCCTCAAGAATGATGCATTTCAACTTGCCTCCTTTTAATTTGATCTGAATTTCTTGACCTGTCTTTTATAATAGCTGTTCTCACAATATTGTGGAGGAACTGCAAACTCCAGAACTCGGGTTTCTTGAGTACTCTTTCCTGCCCTGTAACATTCTGACTCCAAACACTTGGAGAATGTGCTCTTCTGCTTATCAGGCAAAATTAAAAAAAAATGTAAAACCAAAAATGGGACTCTGAGCTGGTCTTAATCCAGTGGTTTGTGATCTGGGCCAGAAAGAATACTCTSTRKGACTCCCTTCAGCAGGTAGAAACAGCTGCTTTGGGCTTCTAGAACTGCAGCTGGCATGATCTGCCAGTTGTTTMCCTGGGCCTCAGCACTGTTTGAGCTCCTTCTCCATCAAAAAGTCCCAGTGCAGGCCTTTCTTGGCAGGTGGCTRTGCAGGGSTTAGATCTTCCTTTTGAGAAGAGCTCTAGGGSTTGGTTTCAGGATGTGACTTCTGTCAAAGCTTCTGTTTTTGTCATTCGTAGTCCTTTCTCCTCCAATTTGAAACTACTCTGAAGTCCAGAGGAAGCATGCTGTTGGGTTCCCTAGCAGGGAAGAGCAGGAATTAGTTTCAGCGAAATGGTTTCTCAGTTTTCTGARGAAGCATTCTGTCATTTGGAAATAGAAGTAAACTTTTCATGTCATGGTTGAAATAATGTCTTCCAGTAGGTATGTTTTGGTCTAGGAGAGGTTCCTGCCCGTAGGAATAATATACTGAAAAATGGAGCACAAATTGTGGAATATTCCTATGTTGTGTGTGATCACTGAGCAAAACCACCCTGCCAGAGCTTGACTAGGTATAAAGAATCTTTGGTTTTCAGACCATGGTTCTGATTCGGTCTGCAAAGGTAAGGGCTTKTAATATTTAAAACTGTAGGCAGGTTACAGGGAAYGGCTGCTGATAGTGCTTTAAAATATTTAGCCATGTCCAGCTTGTGTAAGTACAATATAAAAACCATTCTCATGGMGAGATCTTTGCATTTTAAGCTTACTCAGTCCAAGTGTCTCAGGTAGTTGTTTGGGCCTTCCGTAAAAGGTCAGAAGGCTTTCCTCCCTTCAGAAGACTAACGTGCTGTAAGCCAAGGCAAAGCATGGAGAGTTTCAGGCACACGCTGTTTTTGAAAGGCTTTTCAAGGCTGTCTTCGTACATAATTCCGTTTGAATCTTCCTGCTCTGCAAAAAGGGAACCGAAAGAATTCACGTCCCTTTGGTTAATTCAAACTAGAGGATTAGCTGAAGAGGGGAGATACCACTTGAGTTTGAGCCAATTCTGCCCCACTGGTGAAAGCAAGCTCAGACAACCCCCCAAATGTCTGTGATCCAAATTCTAGCACTGCCAGTTTCCTTTCCATTTAAATGTAAAGCCCTGAGGAGCTGAGAAGTGTGGTTGTTGATGGATTAAGCTCCAAGAAATAGACAGAGGTGGCAGGCTGTCTTCTGTGTTCTGCCAGTCTTCAGCACTGGCAGCGTAGGTGAGTCGTTTTCAGTTAATAGCTATGAAAGCAATGGCGCAGAGTTTTCCTGCCTTAGCTAAGTGCCTGTTTTGTTGCAGGGCAAGCTAGTCAGACTTTAGGRTKBGGTTTAKGCAGGTGAGACTTTGCTGTGGTTTGTTTTTCTCCAGCGATCTATTGGTTTTGTAGCCTAACAGAAGCAAAAGCAACTTAAGCTAGGTCAGGAAAGAACCTCCTGCATTAGCAGAGTCTCCTTCCGTGACCTTTGAGACCATTTTGTTGTTGGCATTCAAACTGTTTTAAAAAAATGAAAAAGATTTTGCTGCTTGTGTTTGATTATCAAACCTGAAGGTTTCTTGACATGTACTGTTAGTGTGTTGAGACGATAAAAGGGCAATGTTACATATAAAATTTTGCTTTTCTCTCTGTGAAGGGATTCTCTGAAGTGCTATGGAATTACATATGAATATACATTCTTACGAACTGACTGATGTTTTTTTCTGTATTTATGTTGTTTTCAGAATACAGAGATGAGAACGGCCTGATTCCTAAGAACTCCTCAGTAATCGTTAGAAGAATCCCTGTTGGAGGAGTTAAAGCTACCAGCAAAACATATGTTATGTAAGTATCTGGAAAGCGTTGTATTCTTTGTTAGGGTTTTCAGTGTGTTAATTTTTTTTTATGGATATTAGTTCACAGAGGCATTCCGATTGTATCTTTCTTGTTAGAGCTGCTGTTAATTTTTGTTGTGATGGGGTAGATTTTAATGCATCTGTCCCAAAGCAGACTTACATTTTTAGGCCTGCTGGGACATGGGGTTCAAACTCCAACAATGGTCACTTTTCAGACCATTCTGTTGGGTTTGTTCTTGGGGCTGATTGTTCTGAGACCCAAGTTGTAGATCCTGTTTCCTCTRCGTGGAGAGATTCCTTATTATAGGTGTTTGCTTTTATTGCTCTTATAGTAAAGACAGATACGCATTGTAGCGTAAACTTATAATTTGTTCCCGTCTCAGCAGAGTCTGATTCTCAGTGCTTGACTATTTCTTGCATTTGGGGGAGAGGGGGGCAGGATATGGCAGGTATTCTTACGCCCCAAATCTGTGTTTTTTGCATACTAGCTATAGAGGAAAGACCAAGGGTTGCCAGCTGGCGAACCATGCAAACAAGAAGTTCCATTCCTAAGTGATTCCTATGAGTTTCCTAAAGACAATGTCYGTTTCAGGCAAGAGAAAAAGAACAAWAKGCTAAAGTGTATTGCCTTTTGTGCGAGTACGCTGAAGGACTAGTTAATCCTTTCCAAACTTGAAACGCAGTAAGCAGTTTAGCACGTTACCAAATGTTACKRMRTMYRTTTTTACCCTAAGMTGATACCTGTGCTSCAGGTGTTAATTCTGTATTCCTAAGATTTACGGAGGACRTAAATTTCYACATTGACTACACTACCAGATGATAATGTTTTGATGGTCAGGTTTTATAACCTGTTTTCTCTGCTTTGTGTTGGGTACAAGTGCTTTATTTTAAGTTCWGATCCCCTTTATTTCTTCTTCTAGAAGTCGAACTGAGCCAGTGAKTGGAACAYCAAAAGCAGTATGTAAAAACACAATCTCACACTTYTTTCTRCACACTGCACKTAGTTCTAAACAATGTAGCCTCGTGTTAATTTTCCAAAYATTAACTTAATACATTTTCCAGCAAAACACAGTATATGTTGGAAAKGCAATGKVTTTGATTCAGCATAGTAAAAGCTGAGTAATGCCATCATTTGCAGAGTTCTCATGTGAATATTGGTATTTGTGCCTAGTAATGCATTGCATTTCATGCTGAATATGCTAGAATATTTCCTGAATGACTTTGTGTGGTACAGGTAATGTGCGATGGTTTTTAGATCATGTAGGTTCAAGGTTYGCACACTATAGTGCAAGAGGATATAGTGCAGCCTTTCAGACTACAGCAGAGGTTAACTATTGCTATGTTTTGATTGTAGACCTTGAATATGYRTTTAATKTTTTGTGAACAGATTGATGACTCTTCTGCATCTATTTCTCTGGCCCMGCTTATTAAGGTACATATATATTCTTGTCAAATACTTAAAAAAAAAAAGTGTTTGCTTTTTAAATCTTATACTGTGATCTATAGCTGGATAACTGTTGTAATGTGAGCAAAACTTGAATTTGATTTTTAATAATTTAAAGTATTTATTTTAACTTTACAATGTGTGTATATTTTGATACTATCCTGTAAAGAGTAGTTGCCAGTTTGGGAAGATAGAAGGGGAGTACCTTATCAGCCTCAACGTAACGTTGCAGTATTACTCAYCTTCAAGACACAAAGAAGCAGCACTTCAGCAGCTGTTTACCGTTTTTCATACGTTTCGTTCATTTTGCCTTGGAAACCAAGACAATTTTCACAGAAGAATGTAATTGGCTGTAAGTWATGGACATTTCAGGGGGGTTTGCAACAGCCAAATTAGAGGCGTTTCTGGAACATGGACAATTGCATGGCTATTTTTGAATTTCGAGTCATTATAGTTATAGATCCCTTCTTKGAATGCTGCACAATTTCATAAATTGTACTATATATACAGTGGACAACACAATCTAATTTGTTTGAATGCGGACTGTGTAAATTGTGTAAAYGTACCTAATTGTCTATAGGAATGTACCAGTGTGTACGTGTGGCATATTAGCAGACGTGACCTTCTGAACCTGTTGTAATGCCATGTTTTGCTATGGAACTGCTTGCATTTTGTGCTCAACAATCTGTAACTTTGTCTGGGAAAGCACTRGTGATTGCACTGTGAAAAGGCATAGTGCTAGCCAATTAAATTACTAGTCTTTAAAGTTAGGAAGATTAGAGAAGGCAGGGCCTAATGCAGAGGAGCTAGTTCTTCTGAAAATAAAGGTTGGAGTTCATTTCCACAAAAGAGAAATCTCTTCCCACTGGTAACTTCTTCCTTCTGACACTGAAGAACTTAAATTTGACACAAAAAAAAAAAAAAAAAAAAAAAAAGTTTGGAAGGTAGCCACCAAAAGAAATTGGTCTCTGTTAGTGCTGTCCCTAAACGTGTCCTTGGTTCTATACACTCATATGAAGTTTTACTCTCAAATGTGAAAAACTGTCCAAGCTTTTAAGAAAATTTAAGTGTTTCAGAAAAATACAGGACCATAACATGAAGCAGCTCAAAACTGTTCCTTACYCTAACCTCTTCAGTGCAGACTGGCTTAGCACGGAGGCAATGCATTGTAAGAAGTTTTCTGTTCTATTATTACGATGTATTAAATGCCATATTTGAATTTTTGTCTATTCCTCATAATGTTTTGTGGATGTTGGATGTGTTTTGTAAACTGTTGGGGTTCAAAGAAATTAGTCCAGTATCTGTAAGGTTTTCTGTAAATGTTAACGGAAATGATTTCATAGATGTCGATCTGCATTACGCTACAGTTGAGAAAAAACGGTGTATATGAAACAACCATTTAATAAAATGTTGAAACTAGTTGGTTGCTTTTGTGAATGAATGCATACAAAAACAGGAGTGGCTGATCTGAATGATATGTGCTTGAAGGTCCAAATCATTTACAGGTGCTCCCGTAGACCCTGCCCGTATCTGGACTAGTGTGTAATAAAAACACTTGAACAAATACTACTTAAAAAAAATCAGCTGGCTTCAATAATTTGAAGATCTAGTTCTGCAGAAGGTTTATAKTACCATTTGTATGTTAAAAGGACAGAGTCAACTGGAAAAAACTGCAGGTTTTGCTTACAGTAGTTAAATCTCTTAATATGAAGAAGCTAGTAGTGGGGGAAGCATGCAGTTTGGACTGCCTACAGCACAYGATGGTCAAATTTCTACTGAAAAGCATCTTTTGTCCTGCTGAGGGATTATAAAAATCTCGATTCCTTTTAATGCTTCTGTGTCTGAAGCTGAATTTCAGCAAGGGGAAACAACTTCCCCGACTCTTAAGTTGTGTGTCATTAAGTTTTAATGCTGCAAAGTGTAAATAATGATACTTGCATACATCTTTCTCCATTAAAAAGGTACAGTGGATATCTTCTCCTTCAAATAGTCTGGAGCTGAAAAATCAGTTTAAAAATACTGGATCGTATAATTTTTCCTACACATCGCTTCAGTCCACTTGGAAGAAAATCGGACTGGTTACACGAGTCTTTATGTAAGGGACAAACGGAGCCTAAGGTTTTGAGTGCCCAAGAATGCTCTTTTCAAGTAGGTTAACAGGCACGTAAACACCAGGTAAGGGGGTGAGGACTCCCCAGAACACCTTCAGGACAACTCTGTTTTATAGAAGCAGCTGTTTTCATGCAACCTCAGCTGGCATTGTGGTGCTCTTTAGAGGATTGGGTGAGTGGTGTTGTCTTTGGCTGTGTGGGCTTAAACGTGTTTCTCATGTGTGTGTCACATAATTGCCTGTTGAACAGACTGCCAATCTGGCTGAAGCCARTGCTTCCGAAGAAGATAAAATCAGAGCTATGATGATACAGTCTTGCCAGGAATATGATCCCATCAAGTAAGTGTTGATAAYGTCAAATCTGTTCTTTGAAGATGATGGAAAAATTGTAGAGATGTTTGTTTTAGCAAGAGAGGCACATGCATACCTTTTTCTTTCTTTCCCAAAAAACTTTTAGTTACATGAAGAAACCCTTGGGTCCACCTCCACCATCATATACTTGCTTTCGTTGCGGAAAACCTGGCCACTATATAAAGAAGTGCCCAACAAATGGGGTAAGATTGTGGGGGACTTCTGGTGTTYCTTAGTTTGTAATTTTTTCACCTTGGCAGTTACGTAACAAATACATGAAGAATTGTTTCTCTTGGGGTGAAATACAGAGCTTATATGGCAATGCTGCAAAGCCCTTCAAAATTCAAGGGAAAGCTGGAATTACAAATGTAAAATTTTCTTTCTTCTAGGTCATAGGCATTAAATATGTCCATAGACCTTTCTCTGTGAACTTTCATCCATATTTTTACATATTTCAGTATTATGGGAAATTTTTCTGGGTTTAACTCTTTTTAATACCAGTTCACAGTTTTCAGTATTTCGTAGAAAAAAAAGACGTTTCTGTTGATCCCACCTATTGAACATTTGCGTGTTTTAATTACACAGGCCTCTGGTTGAGTATTCATGCCATTTAAAGTTAGTCACTGAATGTATATGCATGAGGTATGAATCCAACCTTCATATACAGATGGTGAATATAAGTTTCCCCAGTGACTGATTCGGAGCAGCGAATTAAGCTCTCACTGAACTGCGCTTTGGAGGAGGAGCGGGTTTGTGCCTCTTCTCTGAGTGGCTGGTGAGCTAAGGGATATTTCACCCTYAAGGAGCCTGAAGTTAAGCCAAAGAATGTCRATTGAGTTCAAAACACTGCTCAAGSCTTTGGAACATCCTGGCTATATTCATTGAGGAAAACCAGTATTTTAGTCGAGCAACCCTTACGCTAGCTAAAAGGAGAGGATTAAAGGCTTTTGCTGCTTCAAATAATCATTGAAATGTCATTTTAAGTGTGGGTCTTAAGATGAGATATGTCTGCATTTCTTTTCTTARCAGGACAAAAACTTTGAGTCTGTTCCCAGACTGAAAAAGAGCACAGGAATTCCAAGGAGTTTCCTGACGGAGGTGAAAGATCCCAACACAAAGGGTGCTATGCTGATAAACACTGGAAGATATGCAATACCAATTCTTCATGCGTAAGTATGGAATTGATTGGACTGACCAAAAAGTGAACGAGAGAAGCCATGCGTAAGTGGTTCTGAGTGGCAATGCCTCCAAGTTGGCCAGCATCTGTAATTACGGGGGAGGAAGCATTGTCATTGGATCTTAACCTTACAGTCTGTGCTACTTTCTCGTATTAAAATAGGGTGGTCCTACAGATCCTGCCCCTGGAAGTTGCTTAAACTTGTGGTGTGTTAAGAACCTGTATTTCTGCAAAACATTTCAGTAGTGTTTACAGCGGAGTCGTTCTCTTTGAAAGCTCGTTTGGCTTCTGTTTSATGTTTCAAAGGCTTCTTGCAAAATTTAACAAATAGCTGCTGGCCTGAGGCTTCCTCCCCCTCTGACTTTTGTCAAATCCCATGTGTGAAACAGACTGAAGTTTTCCTGTTGCTATAAGCTAAGAAAATACTGCTGTGTGCTGACAAGAGTGGCTGTTTGAAAATGCACTTGGCAGCACTTCTGTTTTTCTGYCATGGATCTCCTTTTGTAGAAGCTGTAACATAGACGTCTTCYRTTTAGAAAATGTAATTACTCGGAGACTCACTTTATCCTGGGCCTGCAATTTACATCTACCCTCTGGCAAAGGAGAGGTGGGATTCATTTCACCTGATGTCTAGCTGTCAAAAAATTATTTGTCTAGTCTGAGCTCATTTCTCAGTTGATCCAATGAATGGGAGAGTTCTGCAGAAGGAADATTGTTCCCCCCGCCCTCTTCTAGTGTTGTGGCTCTAGAAAAGTAGTTTAAAC